>JBCJKH010014412.1:2816-18891 GCA_039877255.1 Loriculus beryllinus | reverse complement strand
TTCTCTTCCTTGTTATTTCCGTTATTATTAGTAGTATTGCTGGTCGCAGTAGTGATTTGTGTTATACCTTAGTTACTGGACTGTTCTTATCTCAACCCGTGGGAGTTACATCCTCTCGGTTCTCCTCTCCATCCCTCCAGGAGCGGGACGGAGGAAGGCGGGGGAGTGAGAGACTGCGTGGCTGAGCTTAAACCACGACATCGAGGTAAAGAACACTAACTGAAAGACTGAGAGGATCAGCAAACTGAGTATTTCTTTGAGGATAGAAATACTGATTTCCAAATTCATGTTGAGATTAAATTGCTGAATAGTCCTCTGCAAAATTATGTAGATCCCAATTCTCTCAACAGAAGGAAAGAAAATAGAAATAATTCACAAATAGTTGTGTGACAGTGAGGAGGTTAATTTTGAGGAAAGGAATAGTAAAAGGAAGATGTAACATGCAAAATTTTAGTAAATTAACCTCAAGCAAAATAAAAAGAGAAAAAATGGTATTCACTGCAAGACTCCCACATATAGAGAGACTGGTAACATACTCACTAGACAGCATCCCACAAGAATCATATTTTGGTCTGCATGTTATACAGGCATTAGGAAAGGAATACTGACAAATTTAGAAGTAATACAAAGCCACTGGATATGATGCCACAGACAAGCTCCTGGAGGCCAGTCTTCAGAAACTTCAAACATCAGTTCAACAACTGTTAACAAACAACACTTGGAAGAAGCCTTGTCAGGTAACGTAACACTGACTAAAGTTCCAGGTGGAAAAAAACAAACTTTAATTTTTCTCATCTAGTGAAGTAACCCAAAAGGCTTCATTATGAACACAAAGGATTAAACTATACTATGTTACACTGACACTATGGAAAATCTATCAAAATAATAACAACTCAAGCCTTCACCTATTTGTACACAGTCAAATAGTACTATAGCGAAGAGTTTGTGGACACAGTGTCTTTACTCTTTAAGCAACTGCTAAGAATCTGATTCAGCAGCATCTAAGAAACGAAACTAACCCTGAACTGACGAGTTAATTCAAGAACTAATAATAGATCAACTGAATAATAATGTCCTTGACACAATCAATTTTCATTTTTAAGGACACTGACCCAAATGAGTCTGTACAGAAACATTTAAAGTTTTCTATATATGATCTATGTCATTATACATAAATAAGCAAACATTTTTGTTTATCTATAAGAGGTGTCATAATTAGACAGAAAATTATGCCAATGACACCTTTTTATATATGTTCCTGAATAAGAAATCTTTAACAGTGAGTGAAATAATCTGAATAGGTAGTATAGTACTAAATTCAATTAATACTAAGAAATCAACACAGTGAATAGTAAATAGAGACATCTATATTATGCCTATGTATCCAACAAGGACTGTAAATTACATAGAGAGCTGCATGCTATTAACCAATGAGTTAATATATTATTACCTGAATTCAGTAACTTTTGGCTTTACTGACCACCAATTTTCCCTTTTACACATTCATCAATTTAGCATTGCTTTATTTTAGATTGTTCACTGTAAAACCAGTAGAGTAAGGAGAACTCTAGAAAAGCAAAATATTTAATCACTAGCAAGAGATACAAAATACCACCCTAGCACTCACATTCAAGACAACTGATGGAATATTCATTTCCCCACACACACATTAAAAGCAATTAAGGTATTTCTAAAGAATAGGTAAAATATTAGCAAATTATAAGATAGCTTATAATTTTATAATTTTTATTATTTTATAAACTAGTTTGTAATTTTAGTTTTATAGCTAAAATATTAGCTAGTGATGCTGCTGTTTGTACTATATTCAAGTATATCAGGCTTTGTTTAAAGAAAAAAAAACTTAAAACTTAAAAACTCTTAAATTCTTACCACAGCTTTGGCTGAACTTTCCTGCAAATCCCACAATAATATGTTATTATCAGCCAGCGAAATCACCTTTTTACCATCTCCCATTGGTTCCCACATAACACTGTAAAACAGAAAGACAAAACAAAGAAAAACATCCTAACATTAAAACCAATCAGAATTTGCACTAGAAAGACATTTTAATGCTGTGGATCTAAACTATTCCAAAGTAATTAAAATATTAAACAGTATTTCTTCAACTGAAATCTGACCCATATTTTAAGTAAAAAATCTGTTATTAACTAGCAAACAAGCAATTTTTACACATGCTTGATGAACATTACTGCAGCATCAGTTACTTAAAAGCTAGGTGACACCAAATTTACACTTGCTTATCAAATCTTTTAGTCAGTGCTAATGCACACATCTTTTCCTTTTTGAGTATCCTCCAACATCCTCTCCAAAACCATCAGAAAAAAAGTAATGCTACTCAGGTTCTCTAGATGATCTAATGTTTACAAGACGGCTTCTTCAAATCCCTACTCCATTTGTTGTCCATTCTGCATACTGAATCAATGATTATGCAAAACAAACAGAGATTATGCCACTGCAGGGGGCTGGTACTAGATGATCTTCAGGTACTTTCCAATCCTAACTATTCTGTGATTCTATGCCTGTAACAATCATTCTGCATACATACACAGCAAAAAAATGGACCTTGACGTACATTCACTTTCAAGCGCTTTAGCTTGAAACCTCAAAGTTCTTCATATGTAATGTGCATTTTTTTTTGAAGATGCACCAAAGATCATAAGCCTCATAGCTTTGATACAACCCTCTTCCAGTTCAGAAGCTGTCATCATGACCCAGTCAACATACATATTTTACCTGTGATTCACCAGTTTTGTGCTACACATGAAAGAATGCAAGAAATAAGTCCTCATCCTCTAGTTCTACCCATGTGAAGCAGCATATTCAAACCAGTCAGTATGGGCAGCACAGCAAAATATATGCACTATAACACTAATTCACTGAAGATAACAGTAAGGTTAAAAGAAGACTTCTTGTAACTTGATGAGAACAGGCTTCCATACCTAACACTTCTAAGAAAGTTACGCAACCTCCTAACCATCTTATAGTGAGTGACACAATATAGCTGAGGGCAGAAGATCACAACTTTAGTATCAATAGCTACATGGAGAAACTTCATCCCATCTCCAGACAAAAACTTGAGCTATTCAAAGGCATTTGACATGCTGTTGTCATCCTCAGTACACATATGAAGTACCATCCCTTGAGGTTTGTCAAGAGTCCACCACTAGATATAAGTTCTCTAGTCTTTAACTTTTTGTATGAATCAATTCAGTATCTGGACTGAAGAGATGATAGGAAGTTCCATGAGTAGATGCAGCCTTGGGCAAGTGAGCCCAATGTTAGGCAGCTGCTAGCTACCTTCCTAATTTTGTGCTGCACAGTATGTCTGTTCCTGTTTTATCCCAAATTTTGCATTACTCCTACCCTCCCCTAAGACAGGTTCTTCCGTGAACAGTTTAATTCCTTTTTAACCTGCACTTTCAGTAAAACAAGCATTAGATATACAGGCAAAAGACTGCACCTGTTTGCTGCTACAGAGAAGCAAGAGCATGCAGAGAAAACAGAACTATGCTAAACATAATTAAAGCCAAGTACATGAAGAAGCTTGAACTATACTGAAAAGGGTGTGTTGGCTGACCCCTCACCCACCAAACTTTTCCCTACTATAACAGAGCAGATCAAAGAAAGGATTACCTTCTGCATCTCTTTTCTGCTGGAACCATGACCTGCATCTTTATTATGTTGTCAGTCCATAGAAATGAACTAGTCATAGAAGCTAATTTGTAATGAGCTCTCCTGAATTAGGACAAAATCACTTCATTTAGCCCATTAAGCTACCACCAAGTTTTTAAATGTGTTTTAACAAGAGCATGGAACTAGAATGTTTCTATGATTTGCTTCAAATTGGGCAGGTTTGTCTGTAGTATTGCCCATTTTGTTTTTAAAAGTGTTCCTTGCTAAAGTTGTATGGCACAACTTGGAGAAAAGAATCCATCAACTAGATCCTTCAAAGACATTAAAACATTTTATGAACACATGTAACAGGATAAAAAAATTAAAGTATTATAACCTGTAAGTGATCACAGATAACTTTCCACAATCCAGTTTTCCAAAGCAAAATTCAAATACTTCAGGGTCATCACACAACTGAATGGGTAAGAAATTTTCAAGTTGATTTATTTAAGTCCACCACTTTTCTTACACATTGCTGAAAGTATAAGTGGTATTTGGTGTGATTTATGAGATAGATTTTTAATTATAGACAATGAAATCTGGTTTGACCAATTAACTCTTAAGAGTTCTTCCAGTCAGAGTTCAATACTCTTTATGCCTGTTGATGTATTTTCACCCTCTCTGCACTGATCACTGAACTTCCAGTTGTAAAATCTACGTTGGAAGCACTTTCTTTGATGTTTTCAAAGGTAGGAAGCAATTTCACATCTTTAAGTGTCACTGAGCTTCAAGGTAAAGAACTATTACAGCTGAATACAGTGTGCTAATTAAAGCCAATTACAAGCCAGCTGACATACCTTGCAATGAAAAGGTCTCTCCACATTCCCTCTGTCCTTCTGAGGTGCCTGTTTTTCTTCTATTTAATTTGTCTTTTATGAAAGTTCATTGTTATACAGGTGTGGCTGACCATTCAGATTTTATAATCTAAGTGAAGGTTATTCAAATCACTCTTCATAACACATTCTGCTGCATTTTGTAGCCATGACTGAATGTTAAACATGAAATATCATGGAGAAGAGGAAAAGAAGTCCACAGAACACCAGTGAGTGAAAAAACCCTGGCTTTCAATGCAAGATACAAATTTTAGAAAAGCTGAAGTTTTCATTTAGAACAACTTTCAACACAGCAGAGGTGGTGATAATCTTTAAAAAGGGAAAACAGATAAACCAGGCAATACCATTTTCCTGAGTGTGCCAACAGTTGCTGATGCTTACAGTTTGTGGAAATGGACAAGATAATTGTAAAATTCACAGCTGCCACTCAGAAACTGAGTGTCAACTTCATGGCTGCTCTTTAGATAATCTACAAACAGCAGACAAGCAATTATATTTGTTGCCTTTTACCCTATTTTGTTATCATCTGACTCCTGATACTTCAAATTAGCTTCTAGCTAGTAGTTCTTGGTAAAAAAAAATAAATCCTACAAAGAATGTTTTCGTAGTAAAGAAAAAAGAGAATTTAAAATATTCACTCAAATGCACACATGAAAGGACTCTATTATCTGTTTTATGTGAAAAGATAGTTAACACCATCATTTATTAACGTACTGAGCTTTTACAAATGAACAATTCAAAGTTCTCTATTATAGACTAAAGAAGAATAAAGCAACATGCAAACACTTTCACAGATGTGAACTGCAGTCAGCCACAATGTGTTGGACAAAGCAAACATTAACTACTGCTTAACCATAATTACAGAAGTGACAACCATTTATTTCCAGAAGTGCAAAAATTCTGCTAGACTGAAAACTCTCATGCACTGCAAAACGCAAAATACACCCAAACGGTTGGTAACCCAGCAGAATATCTTGCAGCCTCAATGCAGCCCATCAGAAAAATTCACCTATTATAGACTCAAATATTCTGCCTTCTTTGCAGCACAATGATTCAAATGCAAAGGCGACTCTGCCAAACATATAATTAGAACTTGTATTCTAAGAGGAAGGTGATTAGACTGAGGACAACCTGGAACACACAATTCTTACCCCTTGCCACAGATACTCTACAGAGGAGCCACATTTCTGAGTGAAAAGAGTTCTGGCTATTTTGCAGTGCACTGAAGTCCATGCTGCAGGAAGCACCTGTAAATAATGCTTTATCTCAAAATTCTCGGCCACTGAGATATAATTTGGTGTCCAACTCCTCAAGACACAGTAAACCAAAAAACCACAGCTTCCAAAAAAAACCCTAAAAGACAAGGTGTATTTACTTTAGGTGCCTTTTTAGTTAAGATGCTGCTAAGAAGAATGAGAAATAAAGTTAAAGATTATTTTGGACAAGACTCCCAAAGACAGATGGGCTTTTTTCTGACTTTTAAATTATTTTTACATTCAGAAATACAAAGAGTATCCAAAAAGGAGGCAACTCAGAATAAGCACTTGTCTCTAAATCTCTTTTCCCTAAATCGTCATATTACAGTCTTAGCAACCCCCCGAAGTCTTTTTGAGAAAAATAATAAATCACAATGGAAAATAATAAAGGATCATCCTTAATATTTGTATTCACTTAATCTCCTTGACTACTACAGTTGCAATTAAACACATTTATAGTGAGAAAAGGAATTGTGATCCTTGCTTTACAGGCCAAATAAATGTCAGCATTGAAAAGGTATTTATGCACACGTAAGCATTATATAGACAGCCTGAATCACAGGAGTTCACAATCTAACAGAAAGCATGGTAGTGAATTTGTTACAAGAAATCAAATACAGGAATCACTGATTTTAAGTAGGAGCTCCTAAATATCCATTTTGTAGAATCTACTATTAAATTCCTGTTGAGCTATTCATGATTTAAAGTGTTGATCAACAGGTGAACACCTCCATTGCTCATAACAATCTCAGACTTCTGGCTGGCTGGCCATGGCTTTACATAATAACGCTTAAAACAGCAAAGCAAAATCATGCAGATGTATTATTATACAGACTCAACATATGAGCTGAACAGAGATAAACTGTCACTGCAACATTTCAAGTAATGAAACATTATAGATGGGAATTAACATCTCTAGTCTGCAGTATAACCAAGTTACCTACATTCTGTACATACTTGCAGCACAAGTAAGAGTAATTACTGGTGGATGCAAAGCACAACCTATGCAATCAAATAGGTGAAACACTAAACAGCAAGACCTGCTTTACAGAAAGCAAGCTGTAACTAACCATTTTCAGACTTAAGACATCAGTCAGCCATTTTTCTGTGTTTATTTTTGAAGCAATAAAATATACAAGTTCTATACATGGACAGTTCTTCTAAAGCGTACAGTGAAAGCTCTTACATGTGCAACCTACAGTTCTTCAGATCGCGACAACCTAAAAAATCTTTAATTCCTTCCCACTGACTTGCAGGTGAAGCCAATTATTTCTCCTGTGTTCAGAGTGATAGCCCATATGAAAATCCCACAGAGTAAGAAACTCATGGGTGGAACTAACTGGAATCTATATTACAAAGCAGTTTTGCAGCACAGTGTTATCAAGGTCACGGGAGTTCTCCATGTTCATTTGGTATTGCAGACAAGTCCTTAGAGCTGATTAACAATATTATGAAGCTTACTTTGCCTGTTTGTTGTCACATGTATTTATTCAAGACAGATGAGAAAAATTAATTCCTCTTTCTAGAAAAAGTTCTGCTTTCAAAGATACAAAAAAGTACACCAGATTTTTTTTTTTTAGAACAGTGCTGTCTCCTCTAAGGTCTGCCTCTTACTAGCATATCCAGCATCTCTAGATATTCGCTCAAATTCATGCTTGTTGGGATAGACTGTTCTTGAGCTTGAAGGAGGTGATCCTTAAATATTAAACAGGTTTCTTGGCCCCTTCTTCCCTCTAGGATCCTGTCACATGGGACTTACTCAAGCTGATCCCGGAAGAGGCCAAAGTCTGCTCAAGGATTGTGAGCTTGGTTTTTGCCCTATGCCCTCTTCTCACATAGAATCCTAAATTCCACCATGTCATGGTCACTGCTGCCAAGACATGAATACTGGATTATTTACAACAAGAATACTTAAATACTATGGCAAAAACTCACAAATAATACTCTAAGGCAAATACAAAACTCTTTTTAACTTCATTATGCTTCATCCCATATTGGTCAAGTGCTAAATATATGTCTATGTATACAACATGCCTACGTAAACACGTTTTGTTAAAGTTTCTGTGACATTACCATGATGCATATTTTACGGTAGTATTTCTATTATCCTTTAATTATCCTACTGTTACTGATGGTTGAAATATCTGAGGACTTAATGGCTATTTAAAACATTTTGGAAGTTCTTTTTGCCTTTTGCAAGTGTTTTAGACCAAGTCCACATGACCTACACGTGCTCAGACAGCAAAATGCACTATAGCTGTAAGGGTGTTTTGGCGAAATATCTACAACAAAAGGTCTAAAGTATATGCAGTTAAATTACTTCAGGAATGTAATGTTTTGGCAGCACAGTTTATGGCACCTGTTGAACTCTATAACCCAAAACCATTTTACTAAGTGTAAGGCCTTGTATCTGCTTGTAGGATTTGCAGATACTGTTGTACAGACAAATATTTTTAACAGTTTTAGGAACAACTCACTCAGAAGGTGCAACCTTATCACTGATATAAAAAAGAATCAATTGGCAACATGCTTTGGATATGAAATATGTCCAAAGAGTGAAGTAAGAACTGTTTGGGAAAGCATGCACAGTCTAAAGATCTACGCGAATATTAAAAGTTGTTTTCACCACCTCTCTTAACAGTAGGGAAAAAGCTTCAAAATAAGGAGTTACACATTTCACATAAGCAGACACTGACAATAGATTACTGTCACCCAAAGTTAACTGCTATATACAATGAACTGCACATACAGAAGAATGTAACTCCCCAGCACATATCTGAGTTTCTTCAGTGAAACATGAGGGAGGTAGAAAAACTGCATGTAAAAGCTAGGATTCATTTCCAAAGCAGATGGACAGAAGTCATATAACCTCTATCGTTCTACAATATACTGCTCATAGACCAGCTGCTATCACAGATACCATCTCTATTCTGTTGAACAGGGTTTAAAAAAAACTAAAGTGGGTATTATGGATATGTGACATGTCATAAGAGAAACATTTAACTGGCTTGTCTGACAGAGATCAGTGAGGTGGTAAACCTAGGAAAAGCTTTTTAATAGTATGAATGTCTGGCAGGAAAGCACATAGGAAGGTGTCACGCAGAAGTCCTACTCAGTCCCTGGAGGCCACATGATGCCAAAAGCTCTTTCCATGTACTAATGTGAAGATTAAGAGCTGAAACAAGCTTATTTATGAAACAGCTGGAGTCTCTGCAGACACATTTTAGAGGAAATACATATCTACTTTTGGGGGGAAAATCTGAGTTTTTTCCTATGGGATTTTTCAAAAGATGGCAACATGGATATGGCAAATTCTTGCTAATTTATTGCTGTTTGTAACAAACAGGATATCTGCATGGTTAGACGGGGGCGGGAGGAAACAGCATATTCCTCTGAGTACATTTTGCCAATGAACTGAAACATGTGAGAAGAATAAAATTATGATTCCCTAAGATCTGCATTGATAGTTGGGGAAAACTACCACTCCTTCTATTCAAAAGAAGAGCAAACCCAATAAAAGTTTACACAGACCTTGCACAGAAGTACCCTCTAACAATCTTAATCCAGTGACTATGGATACTTGAGAGTATTTCAGGTAAACAGGCTGCAAGTAGCTGGCACTCTAGCTAATGTGGCCTCACTGAACAACCTCTCCATCACCACTGCCCAAGACTGAACACCAGTCTGGATGAACTGCTTGAGGCTGAGGTGCACCCATAAAGTTCTCACATACATTTTACCAAACAGATGCACTTCATTACAAATGTTCAAGGATCATTTTTTTTCACCCAACAGACATCCAAAAGACATTTCAAAGCCCTGAATGTTTAAGTACCACCAAGTAAGTGTCAGCAATATTACTTCATCTACAATCATCCCAGAATGTTCTGCTAGGGAAGCACAGTACTTACAGGGACTAATTCTACTCTGAGGAATAAATATTCTAAATAATATATGCTTAATGGCAAACTGGAGTCTTGAGATGAAAAAAACAGGGACACCTGTTCAAAGCCAATTCCTCGTGAACATTTAAAATTCTCCCGCATAACTATTATTTCCACAGTTCTGCAACATATTTAATTTGTTTATTTATTTATTTATATTTCCCAATAACCTTTTAAGCAATTCCATCAAAATTGGGAATAAAATCAGCTGGTACATATTTCACCTGCAAACTCAACTGAGTTTGCAGTAATTCTTTTAGGGCTAAGAATAGCTAGAGGGGCATTACATACAGGAAAAAAAAACAAACAAAAAAAATAAACCCCTTTTAAAAATAGCTGAGTTTTCTTTTGGTAGGGAAAAATCTCAACTAATTTGGCAGTAAAACTAGGGAATATGACAGCATGGTAAAAACTGAAGTGAAAAGTTACTTTCAAGTTGGGAAAAAGTGAAATTGCAGTCTGCAAACTCATTTTTTATTTGCAGAGTAAGACAGTTTCTGTACTGTTTTCTGTATCGTGATTTACAAATCCAAGGTAAACACAAACAACTGCAAAGACTTCACCCAAACTAATTTTCATTTTAATGTATGAAATATATTGAAATTATCAGAAGTGTTCATACACTAAGTGAACGCATAGAGCAAGCTTGCATACATTAAACACAGCATATGTTTACGGTCAAATTTTGCTTTACAAGACTAGAGTCAAATTCTGATGAAAAATTAGCAAAATAAACTTGGCATACAACACAAGGAGTTACTATTTTACTATCCAATTAATGAATCACAATTATTCCTTAGTATATACGATTACATTGAATACCTTAACATTTTAAACTTGCACATTACTAACTACTCCAAATTACTAAAAACATTCAAGGGAATGAAAGACATGAATGTTACAAATTACTCTACTGGTTCCAGACACATTTTAGAGGATGATAAAAGGGGGAAATGGAAGAGAAAATGTGAGAGAGAGACAACAAATGGTTGAACATATGGATTTATATATAATACATGGATTTATTTACAATAAAGGATAATCAAAGATTCAAAAGAGCAAAATCTTGTAAAGAACTGAACATACCACACAGAATTAAGAAGGGAGAAGTGAAAGCAGGGGAACATAAGATACAGTTAAAATTTTTACTATTTTAGAAAGAATGAGAATATGAAGGGGAGAGTGACTGATAAGCTTAAAACACGACAGCAGCCCAGTGAAAACACTTATCATGTAGAAAGTTTTTCCAAAAAACTTTTCTGTGTACTTCATCTTTGTAATATCAAGAGGTGACTGATGGAGAATGTAAATGCATGGAATGAACAAGGTGTGGAAGAATTATGCTTAAATGTTGACAATGTTTTGAATCTGTAATTAATCGGCTTCACCAATATGTTTCTCCTGACAACTCTGAAATTTTACGCGTTATGTGAAGAAACTGAAAGGCCTACAACACAGTATCAGAGCTGGACAGCTGTTTCAAAAAATCTAAACCACTCTGGACTTTGGTTTATATTCCAGGCCATGCAACTGGCACTCCTGATGCTTTCAAAGAAACCTCCACATACAAATACCAAAGACCCCTTTCCTCACAGCTGTGTTTCTGGTACGGGGACACATGAAGTGTTGGGATAAGGATTTCATTAAAAAAAAAAAAAAAATTGTGATTACATTTTTTATATGCCTTTGCTGTAAATCATATATAACAATTAATACACCGTATACTAAGACCATATGATCCTCCTAAAAAGAAGTGTTAGTTTCAGATTTAAATTCATTAGATGTAAACCATTAATTGTTTTGTATTTTTTTTTCTTTATGAAACACTAAGGTAGAATTTCAGACATATTATGATGCCTAACAGAAAGGTACTATAGAAGAATTAATGTTACCAACATCATGACAGGAAATGAAAGTGTCGCCTGAATGCAATGCGAAAGTGTTAAGAGCTATTAAAATTACCACTTTCACTTTTCTTTTGATTTTTGGATTCTCTTACTTTTTGGCTTTTTTACTTATGACAATGTTATGGGATACATTTGTGGCGGTTTTGTTTCTTTGTTTGTTTTAAATACTATTGTAAAGGCCAGAAAGAATAAGTAAAATGCTTCTGGATCTCTTCAGGGCATCAATTACAGATGTGTTCAACTTTCATCAGGTGAGAGTTAAGCATGTTCATTCCACTGATGAACATGATGAGACTGAAGCAATAATGTTATGCATAGTACCTTATGTATTTTAAATAAAGTAATCTTCCACTCAAGCTGAAAGGACTGTTACAGAAAATTTGTGCTTTGGTACAAAGCCTAACTTAAAGAGGTTGCTCCATACTATGCAGCCACACAGCCAAGGTACTTCTCAGTACTTCTCTATTTGGAGACCATAGATGAAATATACATGGGTATACGTAAGTACATACAAACCTGTGGGAATAGCTCATTTATAGTAACCAGATCCATGAACACTGTAAAGCAACTTCGCTATAGATGCTGAAACACACAAAATACCTTCCCATGAGCTACTGTCTGGAATCACAGAAGCTCACAATAGGTGCCACAAAGGCTGAGATCATTACACCCTGCATCCCTAAACTGTACTGTCAGCTACAGCATGCTGCCCTGCCCAGCATATAAAGATGCGATAAAAGCCCACTGTATGTTTTTACTCCCCCTTTTTTTTTCTTTTCTTTTTTTAAGCATGCTTTCTGATTAATCACTTCCAAATTTTTCCATCCTTAACCAAGGTAGCAGTCCTGGTATGTCACTCTACTGCACTCTCTGGATTAGACAACCTCCTTTTGCATGCACTTTTGTGCATGTGGTCACAGTGAACCCCTGGGTTAAGAGTTCAGCCTGTTTTGGGAGTAAAATGTACAGAAAAATGCTCTAATGGTAAGGCAAATAACATAGCCAGAGTAAGTGTTACCCCTCTTATTGAAAGTGCATGATGCCAGATCACTGCTGATCTCATACAAAGCGATTTTGTACACCAGAATGCTGGTATTACATTGAAGTTTCAAAAGTATTTACACTTTGCATTGAGGAAAACTGCTTTTCTGACAATGGTTGGTTGCAACAACAGTTGTACCATAAGTGTATAAAATAGTCTCATATTTTTTCTAAACATCTAAAATGTGTAATAGGAAAGAATATTTAAGCTGCTATTGGTAGTCAACACACCACTCAGTGGGACATGGCCTATAAGAAATACACATTCGGCACAAAACGTTTGCTTTCATGTGTACTGTTTCCACTATGATTCAGGAAGGAATAGAAAAGCCTGCTCTAAAACAAGATCCTCTAACTCAGCTGTGCTTGACTGAGATGATGTGAGGGGCACTAATACCAAGTGTTCTGTTTATGCTTCTCATCTCTCTATAACACAGGACATTTTCAGATCTTTATGTGCATATATACACACACATATAGAATGGATATTAAATTGTAGAAGATATTTGTGAGCACTATTACGGAACAAAGTCAGACAACAGGAAACAGAAAACTGCACATGAACTTGCTAAAAGCTACATTAGAGGAAAAATAAAAGCTTCATTTTGGCATTCACATAAATTCACATCCTGATACAAAGCAGTAATATACCCTCATTTCTCCTCTGGCGATCAGGCTATCACAAATAGTTCTGGAATCCCAGCATCAGACAGAAACAGATTACGGAAAATTAAAAGACAAAAAGTACAAATCTTAAGGAGTAAACAGTGAAGATTAAAACAAAAAATAATATTCCCAACTATTTTGGAAACTAATTATCAAAATATTTCAACAATAAAAAAAGGATTTTTTTTAAATAACAAAGACTTATAAAGAGAAGTATTCATATGAAAATGAGCAAGAAAGAACTGAAAGATATTACCATGACGAAATTCAACATTCTGGAAGTTGAGATTTTAGAAAAAAAGTAGCCCAGATAACACACTTCCAAATACAATGATCTCTCCAATCATGCCTGAAGAACCATCTAATAAATATGACCTTTAATTTACTTTGGTTTTCAGTTGAAGTTTAATCTGCAAGGCTCTAACTAGAAACAGTGGCTAGAAATAGATGCTTAAAACTTACGGTATGCCCTGCATCTGTTCAGGAAGCAGTGGGAAGCAGTCATGTTTATTCTCATAATGCAAAGAACTTGCAAGTACACAATGGACAAGTTTAACTTTCTTTCAAGGAACGGAACGGAACGGAACGGAACGGAAAGGAAAGGAAAGGAAAGGAAAGGAAAGAGGAAAGGAAAGGGAAAAGGGGGAAAGGGGGACAAGGGGACAGGGGGACAGGAAAGGAAAAGGAAAAGGAAAAGGAAAAGGAAAAGGAAAAGGAAAAGGAAAAGGAACCTCTGTAATACCCTCTGCAGGACTGCAGCTCTCCTTATCTGTTCTTAGGCATCAGAAAAGAAAAGTTAAACAGGCACCATATAATACGACAGATTCTTATCCTTAACAAACAATAAATTACTTGCAGTTATGCAAAATCAGTTGAGTGAAGACTGAAAAACAAAGACCAAAGTGCAACATCAAATTTATATTCCATAAAAAGACTGAAATGCTAAGGATTATACCTTTGTGCAACAAAGATTTTAGATGGGGGCAGGTGGAGAGAAACACATTAAAACAGTACACAGGCTGTTACTCCATATGTGTTTGCAGGACTACAATAGATGATTTTAATCTATGAAACATCTGGGGCTAAAAATCCAATTTGTACCTTTTTTTTTTTTTTAATGGAATGGTTTTAAAGTGCCTCGCATAGCTTTTACAATATAAATGTGCACACAACTAACAGTACAGGTCTATCCTTTAGGCTTTTTCTAGTAGTATAAAATATGCAAAATCCTACCAGGCCATATTGCCATGGGCTGTGTTGTCAAGGTGACAGAGTAGCTCCAGGGTTTGAGTGTTGCTTGATGAATCATCAGGGGATTCATGACTGCCTGATTCCAATTCCTTCGGCATCCTCCAAACAGCAGCACATGTCATGACTTTACTGTCTGAAGCTAAGCAACAGAGAATAATGTCAACAGATCATTGTATGGGAGACATATTTTGTATACAGTGCATCAACATTTACACAAATCTATAAGCAATACACATCTGCTGTTGAAAACATTTAAAAATATTATACCTAGATGAATTCAAAGAATGTAGAAGGTGGATAAGGATACAGACCTCAAGTTAGCAGTCAAGCCACTGCAAGACTCATAATTAGCACACATTTAGTGTGCTTTCTCTGTTTAAAGCCAAAATACAGTGCTCATGAAAACGTAATTTTTTGGGAGGCAACTTTTCCAAGCGTTATTCTACATATTGATGTTAATGAAAATGACCAACAAGTTTCATTTCTTGAGTCATTCACAATAAGTATTTACACATCATTTTCGTGTTTTCCTTTTCAGGGCTAACTTCAGCTGAATCTACAGCATTACATCACATCCTTTACTATCAATAATTGTTTAGCAACATTCCATGTTTTCCATGTAAGTACACATCTCTAATTCTAGATAAAAGCAGCTTCCAAAAGAAAAAATGAACTTCCACACATATAGCAAAATTTAACAATCTATGATGAACACGCCAACTGTAGATTGAGGAGAAAATACCATATGGTCTATGCACATATGGCATTACCCATCACCCAGTATAGCAATTTGTAGCAGTGCAAAATGGGAGGAGACCAGAGCAACACTGCATATGCTCATGTTGTTCCAACCTCTGGTCCAGGGTCTGCAGAAGACGAATAGGTCAGTACTATCCACTATAGCAGGAATAAAGAAATCAGCCACAGCTACGTTAAGGAAAAGCACAGGGAGCTACTACCTGCTGGAGGATGTGTTAAACATGAAGTCCAGAAGATAAGCAGCAAGGAACGGCATATTTTCTGTTCTTAGGTCATTTTGCATGCCTTTCTCTCACAGCTCTGTCTCCAAGTACATTTTAGCTGATTTTAGTGCAGCGTGCCTGATTACAGAACCATGAGCAGACGTGATCGACTTACAACAGTTGAAACAAAAACAGGAACAATTTTAATGAGAGTGGTTTTAAGAGAAGGACCGTAACTCTGAAAAAGGCCTTCTTCAGCTAAAATTATATTAACAGGGCTAAAAACGTCTTTATCATAAAGGTTGTGAATCTGGATATTCTACATGGAAAAAAAAAAAAAGCACCCAAACGATAAAGAATAGGATAAAAAGCAATTGACAAGTAGTAAATAACCCCAAAATGCAAGAATGCACACATGTTTAAAGAATAGCCAAATGAAATAAAAATCATAAGTAGCTAGGTCATGCCAGTAAGAGAAAAAGGCCACTTCTGTGAGAAGGAATCAGGGGTAGGAGGTGGACT
>JBCJKH010014407.1:19533-32251 GCA_039877255.1 Loriculus beryllinus | reverse complement strand
CCCCACCACCCCGGCACCCCATTGGTCGGCCTTCCGATGGGAGGCACTGCGGCCCAATCAGAGGGCAGAACGCCGTGCCGCCGGCGGATGGTGCGGAGCAGTGCCGCGGAGCGGTTGGAGGTGCCTTTAGGGACGTGGTGGCGGCGGGAGGTGACCGGGACGGCCCCGCCGGCGGCACCCCCACCGGCCCTCCTGGCCCCGGGACCGCGTCCGGCACAGCCCCCGCCCGGCCCCTGCCCCTGCCCCTGCCCGGCATGGCGGGGCCGCATGGGGGCCGGCCGGCGCGGCGCTCTGCCCGGGCAGACAGCACCAGCAGCGGCGGCGGTGGGTGCTGCTGGGCGCTGCCCACGGCGCTGCTGTGCGCCTACGGCTTCTTCTGCAGCGTGCGGCCCTCCGAGCCTTTCCTCACCCCGTACCTGCTGGGGCCGACCAAAAACCTCTCCGAGACCCAGGTACTGCGGCTCCGGGCGCTGCGCACCCCTACCGGGGTGTCCGTGTTTGCGTGTTCCCGCGCAGGACGTGGGTGCAGGGGGTGACCGCCGTCTTTTCCCCACACCAGGTGCTCAACAAGATCTACCCGGTGTGGACTTACTCCTACCTGGCGCTGCTGTTCCCGGTGTTCCTGGCCACGGACTACTTGCGGTACAAGCCTGTGGTCCTGCTGCAGGGGCTGAGCCTCATCGTCACCTGGTTCATGCTGCTGTACGCACAAGGGCTGAGGGCCATCCAGTTACTTGAGTTCTTCTACGGGATGGGGACTGCCACCGACATCGCCTATTACTCCTACATCTACAGCATCGTTGATATCAACCTGTACCAAAAGGTCACCAGCTACTGCCGGAGTGCCACCCTGGTAGGCTACACGGTGGGCTCTGTGTCCGGGCAAGTCCTTGTGTCAGTGGCAGGATGGTCCCTCTTCAGCTTGAACGTTATCTCCTTAACCAGCATATCCATTGCCTTTGGCACAGCGTGGTTCCTGCCAATGCCGCAGAAAAGCCTTTTCTTTCACCATGTCTCAGGTCAGCCGCTCAGTTGGGAAATGAAGGTCATGGACTGTAAAAATGGATCAGCTGTCCAAGATCATCCCAGTGTGCAGAGGGCACCTGGCTGGGAGGATGAGACTAAAGTTCCCTTAAACGGGGAAGGTCATTCAGCAAAGAAACAGGCAAGTTGTGCTCTGGGTTTACATAAGCAGAAGATACAGTACCGATGTGATAGTCATGCATGCGGACATCCATATATATATGCATGCATATGTGCACATATGTACCCAGCAGTAGAGATGTAATATCCAACAGCATCCCTTTGCTTATCCGGTGTCCTTATTTATGGCACAGGAAGTTTTATTCCTGGTTTTCTTTTGCTGATTGAGCATGGTAGGCTGCTCCTTAGTTTTTCTGAAGTTTGTTCTGTCTGTCTTAAAGCTGTGATTGAAATTCTCTGGGCACCAAATTGCTACTCAACAGTACAAAGCAAGGGACATATCTGGGGCACTAAAACTAGTGTCAATGTCCAAATTCTCTCTGTGCTTCTGTGACTTGCAGAAAAGAGGCAGTTCTTCCTGCACTCCCCTTCTGAAAACACTTGTTACTTTAACTGTTTTGCAATAACCTGTGTAGTAATTAGGTTTTGTATTAGGATCCTGGAAGGAAACTTGGTTGGGAAGGAAGCTGCAGTAGTCCTTGGAAGCACATAGAGGCTGACACTGATTAGCTACATACCAAATATGGATAAAGTTAGGAGACACGTCTGCATGATAACAGCTTAATGCATCCTGCATTAAGGGGATGCACCAAGGTAGTGCCCCGACTTGTGGCTTTTGTGGGCTGGTAACTTCTAACAAAGTCACTTGCATGGAAACAAGAATGCAGGCATCATTGTTTGGTAGCAGGACGTATTGGATCCCACTGGGTGACAGGAGAGCAGCCTCCAGTTTTGAGGCCCACTGCATGTGGTAATTGCTTGCTGGGCAGGTCTCTGCCTCCCTGCCATGCTGTTCCAGGTAATGGGTATGCATGGAGATCCTGTCACTGCAGGGAGGATTCAAGGCCCTGGGGAGAGGTCAGCCTTGCTTCTCCATCAGGAGGAGGTTGTGCTTGTTCTGAGAGCAAGCCAGGAGCTAAGTGTGGCTGTTGGTTTAATCAGCTAATGGCTACTGCACTTAGTAACCCCAGTTAGCTGGGTTGGGGGAGGCAGCATCGGGGGGCTGCTTTCAGCTTCTTCCAGCTACAGCTTGGAATTAAAGGTATTAACATTCCAGGGACTTAATCCTGCCCCATCCAGCACAATCTTGTGTGAGCAGAAGTATTTTTAACCATGTTTATACTTGCATGGTGAAAGGGTATTTGTTAAGCAAACTCTATGCTGATAATGAAAAAGGTATATTAATATAACTTATCCATCCCTTTTGTTCATCTTATTCCTATCCTGTGAGAGCAGTAGGGGTTCCACACTAAGGGGGAAAACTTTAAAACAGGAGCAAGTACACTTGCATAACTCTCAAGTTGAGTTATACCAGGTGCTAAAAGCTGAGAAACACTGGTGTGTGATGATAGCCCTTCTTACTGAGGTAACAGCAACCATATTTCACCAATATAAATGAATGGCTGCATGAATAATTGGACCACCAGTGCCACCACTCCAACCACTGCTGGGAGGGTGATGGGCCTTCCTGGCTTACCAGGCACATGCTTGGGCTGAATGTGCCAAATCAGGTTTTGCAGTGTGTGTAACAATTGCCTTCCCTGGTTTTCCTGTGCCTAAACTTGAGCTCCACGTGAAATTTTCCATGTGGGAGTTCCATTGCTAAAGTCACATTGCCAAAAGCTGACCTCTTCCCACATTGTTCTATTGGGCTTTGGAGGAATGGCGTCCACATGCAGAGCAAGTGTTTTGCCATTAGCAAAGCACCAGTAGGACTGTGTGGTCTTTATTAAAGATGCTTAAAAGTCAGTGATGCTTTGACGGGTGCAAAAAAGGGAGTCAGGACAGAGTTAGGCTATGGTCTTTGGGGAGTTTAGAAGAAAACATCAGTCTTATTGCCCATGGAGATAGTCTTTCCCAGGCACGCACATGATTCCCCAGAGAAGGGCTGTAGTGCCGAGAGCCCGGTGTTGTTGCTGCTGCTGTCCAGAAACTGCTCTAAAACTGGATGTGCAACAGCACAGCGTGCAATAGCTGGGTCCTGTGACAGTGCTGTATGTTTCCCTTCATGGAATGCAAGTGACACGTGCTGGGTGGGCCCTGGAGACTCTGCACAGCCTCACATGAGTTAACCACTGCTCTGACTTACACAAGAAGGGTTTTGCCTGCCTGCAAAGGCTCGGTTTGCATGTGTATGCAACAAAGGTAATCAGCAGCTCTGTCTATAAAGTGAATACATGCTCGTTTCCTCTGCTGCTGTCTGCACAAAGTAGTTAGGAACACAACTGTAACACCCTGTATGTAAAAAAAGCAGTTTTCATCTGTTGTCATCCCCTGTTGCTAGAACTCATGTATTTTCAATTTTTTTTCAAACCAGTTTGTGGGCCTGTCCTCTTTTATGATCTTTCAAGAAAGACTGGGAGGGGAAAGCTTTATTTTTCTCTCATGCCATTTGTCAGAGCACTTGTGCATGCAGGAGCTCCATTTGCAATAGCAGGGTCTCATGGAAGTGGCTTCTGTTTCTCTTCAAATCCCCAGAAACATCTCTCACCTTCTCAAAGTCTCAGTGAACATCAACGGGGGTAGAGTGTGGCAAAATGAGGCTGCTTCTTTGAATGCTTATAATCCCTGAATGCTAGTACTAAAGAAAATATACTTATTTGTGGGGAAATATACTCACCTGGTAGCTTTCATGTTCTCAGTATTGCCAAATTTGGTTGAATTTGGATCAGGACTTAAAAGTGTGAGTGTTGTTATTTTGGCTTTGTGATTTGAATGACTGGCTTCTGATCCTGTCTTGTCAAAGTGGATATCATGTCCTGTTATCCTGTGTCTCTTCCATCTGGTACCCTTCAGTTGCTCAGGTGGTACTAGATACATGTGTATCTAGCAGTTACTCCTCTGTGCTTGAGAAGGCTGGAGATTGAGGGGTGCTTGGGACTGAACCCTTCCTTCCCATGTAAAAGGGGATGGCTGCTGAGACCATGGGATGGAAAAGCATTTTGTTTGTTACTCTGTAGACGTTTGTGTCCAAGAGTAGGACTAGTGATCAGACCACTTGAATGGGGCAATTTTGTGGAGCAGTGTCAAGTATTTATAAACAAAGACTGACATTTCTTTCCCTTTTCTTCTCCAGTCTGTGCAGGAGCAGAAAGTAGACATTATAAAGGTTCTCAAAGACCTCTGGCAGGACCTCCTGCAGTGCTACTCCTCCCAGACCATGCTCTGCTGGTCTGTGTGGTGGGCACTGTCCACCTGCGGCTACTTCCAGGTCATCAACTATGCTCAGGGCCTGTGGGAGATGGTGCTGCCTTCTCATAGCACAGAGATCTACAATGGTGCCGTGGAGGCAGCCTCAACGCTGCTAGGTAAGCTTCTGATGTAACTCCTCTTCTGCTGTGAGAAATGCCTTGTGTCAAGGTCATCAGAGCATGGTTTGGAAGTGTCTTGTGTTTCCCCAAGTATGTAGGAGAGGCAACCCTGGCATTTGGGGTAAGTCTTCCGTGACTTGCACGGGTATGGTGCTCAGTGTTGAGTTAGTTGCTGTATGCAGCCCTAATTCTTGTAATCCAGTACACAGATGTTTAAAGGAGCCTCTCAAGTCAACCTTCATTCTGAAATATTTGGCAAAAGGCTCCAGGCACGTGGCTCACTGTATGTCCTTGCCTGTTACAGTGGCAGTGGTTTTAACCACTCAGTCAAAGCAAGGGTCTGATGGGCTTATTCCTTTTTTTCCTCTGGCAGCAATAGGAAAGATGTGAAGGTTTCCTGTCCACACTGCATGCAGTGAGCCACATTTAGTCTTTTCAGCACTGTTAAGCAGAAAAGCTAGTAAGATGAAAGAAGTTGCTTGACTTAAAAGGGACAAGGTAGGTCAGTCAACACAAACATTTGTTTATTAAGTTGTTTAATATGATTCTATTACCAGAATTAGGACAACACCTTTATAGAGGCTTTCTAAGTGTTGCTTCAGTATGTGCCTTTTCTTTGATTAAGTTATCCATCATTCCACCACCTGCTGTGGATGCCACCTACTTGGGAGCAAAGAGAGCAAAGCATACAAACAAGGAAGGCATTCTCGGGCATGCTAAGCCCCTTGGAATTAAGTGGGACACTGTGGCTGTTCTACAGTTCTAAGAGCTGGTCTGCCACCCATTGTTAGTGCATATGGAACTCTTGGCAACTTGATTCTGAAGGCTTTGTCTATTAAATCGTTTTTGGTGTGCTAAACCTGTGGTTTAGTGACATGCAGCCGTACACTGATCCTCCACTGTAGCATGATGCTGTGGCTCTTAGTTCTTGTTTGATTTGCTTTCCTCTACCATCCTGCTGTGGGCCCAGGAAAGACAAGAATCAGTGACAAGAGAAAGATGCCCCATAGTGTAGCCAAATGTCAGACTGGGAGATAAATAAATAAATAAATAAATAGAAGTAGTATTCTTCAAATCTTATTACAGACATCTTTGATATTACGGTTTGGGGGTTTTTTAAAGACCTGTGCAAAATGGACCTATTGATCGAAAAGCTGCTAAATTCAGGTAAACTAAACTCATGTAAAACTGAAGATTTTGCTTTCCCATTTTGATTTTTTTCCTCTAGTATCATTATTCTAAATAGCAGAATCGTATTTTTGAAAGCAGATTAGCCTCTGTCCCTGAACTGCTCAAAAGACAGAACCAAAAAATCCTTCTGGCTGACACATTGTTTCAAAAAAGTGAAGTTTAGTGAAGTGATAATCACAACTGAAAGCCTGAAGTGTATAATGGGAGGGACCTGTTAAGGGCAAGCATTCAGTGACCAGACTTCTGTGGCACTAGTGCAAATACTCTAACTTCTGATTTCCAGTTTGAGTTTATTAATGAGCAGTTTATTTATCTCTCGTGTCATGCCAAGGTTGTATTTTAGCACAGAAATCTTTGCTCTGGTCCAAAGCAGCCAAGTTTTCTAGTTGTTCTTTGGTAAAGTTAAGCTCTTCTTACACTTTGTCATCTTACTAGCCCCTCTTTGCACCAAACGAGGTTTGAGTTGCGTTCTTTTCTGGTGGATGACCAGAGCTTCACTCAGCTTTATTCAGTGAGGCCTCAGACTCATAGAAGAGCATACTGTTCACTCTTCTCCCTTTACTAGAAATGCTTTTGCTGCTGTATTTCAGATCTGATTTGCCATTTTCATGGTATAGGTGTCTAATTGCAGGACACAGTTGGTCCATCTTGTCATAATTAGGTGTTAGGTAATACAACCTTGAAACGCAGGGGGAGTACAACTTCATGAGATCCCCAGATGGGGACATAGTTGTTCCCATATTTCAGAATTGCTGAGACAGTAGAAAGAAGGCTCTAGACTCAGCTTCTTTTTGCATCTTAGGGTTTTGCTGCTAGGGAGCCAGACTTTAAAGAGCAGAATGTTAATTAGGTAGTGTTACAGCAGATGCTGGAAAGAAGAGTTTAGTGGTTGAAAATGAATTACTTTCCCTTGGCATAGCTACCTTCTTTACTAGTCTGCAAGATTGATGTGACGGGGTTGCAGGACTGTACATGCTGATGGTCTATAAGGAGTCTTTGTGTGCTTGGAGGATTTCAAAGATAGCAGGCCAGCTATAGGCTACAAAGAGCTTAGATGCTGCACTGTAGCACTTCTGTACAGTGGACAAATGCTGAATACAATCCTGTTTTTCAGATATCTTCAGAAAAATTCCTTTGTCAGCGTGATGTTTCTCTAGTTTGCTGTGTACAGCAACGTTGTTACACTCTTTGTTGCTCTTTGGCTTGTTTGCAGAACAGGGGCTACTTCAAATGGGAATTTTCTTGTAGTGTGTATTTGGGCTTCTCAGTAGGTACAACTGTGATAATGCATGAATCACACCTTGTCTGCTCATTCGTTTGCACACTGACTGAAACATCATACACTTTCCATGTTGTGATCCATCCTCTCGAACCCTGTTGTAGTTTAGACCCAGCCGATAACTCTGCACCATGCAGTCACTCACTCACTCCCCTTCCCTCCCCAGGGTGGCACGGGGAGGAAAATCAAAAGAATGCAAAACCTGCAGGCTGAGATAAGAATAGTTTCCCAATTGACAATGCAGCTACAGTCAGGCACAAAGGACTGAGTGGCAGTAATCTGAGTCCTGGGGCGGTTGTGCTTTGGAAGCCAGAGGGGAGACATCAGAGGCAGTCGGCATTGACCTCTGATTTTTGTTTTGTTTTGTTTTTTCCTTTTCCGTGATTGTAAAAATGAATGGGAGTTTACAGGAGTATTCCAGGTAATGAAGAGGTTAGGAAGGAGAGCCACTAAGGTGTTCGACTCCACTTCAGTCGTGTTTGGCTATTAGGGGCTGCACAGCTCCTAGTGCTACTGTAAAAGTCAGGTACTCTCTGAGACTCAATTTGGAGTGGTGGCCATTGTATAAACTGGATTTTGGGGAAAAGTGGCATATAAACAGCACAATTAATTATAATACTTTGTTACAACTGATGTTATTCTTGAGACGAGAAGGAAAGTGCAATGAAGTAGCTTATGTGGAAATATTGTTCACTTTGAGAAATCATCTGGAATGGCAAAAGGATTGTAGTTTTAATCCTGCACTCCAGGACCTGTTAGTATTGTCCTTGGAGAAAGATAGCAAAGTTCACTTAAACGCTGTTGCTCTTTGTGCAGCATAAGACAGTTATGCACTAAACTTTAGAGGAATGCAGAGGAGGATTTGGATTTGATGGTAGCCCCCTTGGAGAAGGGGTGTTGTGAATAATGGGGTTGAAGGTACTGACATTGAGAATGAACCACAGGCACAGGAGATGTTAGAGGGGCCTGAAGGATTTAGTCCTATAGCAGGGCAAACTAGGGGAAAACAAGAGGAAACTGCACCTTTAAGACAAGCTGTGGGCAGTGATGGTCTGGTCACAATAACGACTCCCTTTACCACTGAGATTTGAGTATTTGGAAGCAAGTGGTTTTGAGAGGGTTGACAGGAATATGATTATTCATATGGCTTGGACCGCATTAGAGCAACCAATAACTGCAGGTGCATTGGCAGGTGTAGTAAATCTTTACATACGTATTGCTGAAACTGACTGGGACCCTAATTGGGACCAGGACAGGCAAGCTTTGAAACAATATCAGAGTTAGATTTTATTCAGTATTAAGAATGCGGTCACCAACACATTGAACTGGTCTATGCTATGTGAAGTAAAGCAAGATATAAATTAATCACCCTCTGGATTCATGGAAAGATTAAAAGAAGCAATGTGTTAATATACTACGATTGATCTGGACTCAACCCTCCCCAGCAGAGCCCCTGGCTACAGTTAGGTTGGGGAATAAGATTAAATGTCTCGTGGAAACAGAAGCTACTTATTCTGTTATAAATACTTGTAAAGGGTAATTAAGCAAACAGACAGCTTCAGTTATTGTTGCCACAGGGCGGACAGGAACCTGGCCTTTCTGTCAACCTTTAAATTTTAAAATTGGCAAACAGATGTTGACCCATTAACTTCTTTACATGCTTGAGTGCCCTGTGCTGTTGGTGGATAGAGATATACTGAGTAAATTAGGTTTAAAGAAAGAAAATTCAGATACATATTCCTGATGAAAAGGCTGTGAAGGCCCAAGTTTTTAAATGCTATAAAGAAGTGTGGATCTTGTTTACCATGCTAAGAGACCCCCACCTGGAACAACAAAGGCAATTGTCCAGGACACTATTGGTAAGTGGTATATATATATACCCACACCCCAGTATATATATATATATATATACACACACATATATATAGGTACTAATAGATACATTTTCTGGTTGGCTGCAGGCTTTCCCTTGTTGCACCAATATGGCTTGTGATTGAATCAAATAATACTCCGATGTGGTGTACCAGCAGACTTGTCCTCAGACAGAGGTCTGCAGTTTGTTGCAGTAGTTAGGTGAGAGTGGGAATCAAGTGGGATCTGCATACCCCATATAGACCTCAGGCTAATGGGAAGGTGGAACGTATGAATCAGACACTCAAGTTATAATTAAGTAAAATATGTCAAGAAACTTCTTTAACTTGGTTATAAGCCCTACCAATTGCTTTGTTAAGGATATGAATACAGCCAGGAAGGAATCGTGAATCTAAATGAACTGATGTATAGGCGGCCTTATCAACTGCCTTTTGTTCCTGGTGATATGTCTTTGCAGGGAAAAAACTTGTTTGTGATCATTATAGTAATAATTTCTGTCTGTACTCTTGCATATATAATGATTCAATTTTGTAGTTGCTGGTCACAATGGTGTATTAGAATCAAATATGGGTAAAGGGTGTAGAATGAGACTTACAGGATATATGTATATCCATAAGTCTCAAGGGGGGGAAATGTAGGCCTAAATTGTATGTTTAAACTAACAATAGTGTGTGTGTCTTTAAACTAACATAGTAGAATACAGCAAACTGTTCTAACTTGCTAACACATAGCGAGAAAGGAATGCTCAACTGACAAAGGAAGGAACGTCTCAGGACTAAGGAGACAGTAAATAAGACCAAGGATGTCAGCCTTCAAGATAGCAGAGTGGTGCTCAGTGTAGAGTCAGACCGGAACAGAACAGAAGCAAGGACATACAAACTGCTAACTCATCACTAAGACCTTGAAAGCATGCACAGGCACTGAGGTCATCCAGTAAACACAGTGAGGAAGACTATCTGCGACCCCAGAGACCCCAGCTCAGTAAGAAAGCTCATGCTTAATTAGGATGCAAATATTATAATTAGGTCCTGGAGATCTCATAAATATGTAAATAATTTCCTGGAAAAGCTGTAAATACAGCTGAGCATGCTAAATACAGAGCTGCTGCTAGCAAGTAACAGGTATGCTCACCTTTGTGAAACATTTGCATGTGCACCCCGCACTGCAATAAAGAATGCTGGCTTCCTAAAACTCCAAATTGAGTCAAATTGAGTCTTAGAGAGGTTCTCGGACAGACTTTCAGGGTAGCACTAATACATTGTCTCCAAACTGCTCTAGTTTCAATTACTAACAGCTGTGTTTTCCTTCCCCTCACAGGAGCTGTTGCAGTTTTTGTTGTGGGTCACATAAAAATGTCTTGGGCAATGTGGGGTGAAGTGGCACTTGCCCTGTTCTCCTTTCTTATTGCTGCTGCTGTATATATCATGGACACTGTTCGTAACATCTGGGTGTGCTACGCATCGTATGTTGTCTTCAGAATTATCTACATGCTGCTAATCACGACAGCAACGTGAGTATCTTTAATGCAGATTGCTCTCAAGGTTACAGCTGGTTTGAGAGCTGGCATATATTCTATGTAATTAGAGTTTCACCTACCAGGAATTTGGAAAGTGAAATCTGTTGTGATTTAGGTCGGAAACTGAGGCATGGAGATATATTTGTCTGGCAGTCTGCCCAAGCTTTAGAGTCTTATGATACTAAAGTGGCTACTGCTAAGTGCTCACTCTAACTGGTGAGGAGGAAAGCTTCCGGGTCACTCTGGGGAGAAAAACACATTTGTTGAACTACACATGCATAATTGCCACAAGACAGCTCAAGCACAGTATGAGGACTGATGCTGAAACTGGTAACTGCAGAAGGAGTTCTGGTTGTAAGGATGTGGGAGGCTATGGACTATTCTGCAGTAGGCTAGTGCTTTGAGACTGCCACCAGCTCTCTGGGATCAGAGCACGTTTTTCTTCTCTGCAAGAAGACTCCAGCTACATTGGACAAGAGTGGTGCTTCAGTAAGACTGAAACCCACAGGGCTCCCAAAGGGGTATTTTGGTTTGGGGATTAGTTTTTGGGGTTTGGGGTGGTTTTTTAAGCTTTTTTTTCATGTGTCTGTGATCTCTTCTAGCTTCTGTGCTAGTGTGTTATGATCCTACTTAGAAAAGTACGCTGTCAGTGCAAGGTAATTTAGCTGTGGAAAATACTGGACCAGTTTGTGTAACATTTCAGGTTGCATAGTCCTCTTGTCCAGAGATGTTCCTCCCATTGTTGTATTTCCCTGCTTTTTGCCTGTCCTTATGTTTCCAGTCATCCCTTTCTTTCCAGGTTCCAGATCGCTACAAATCTCAGTGTGGAGCGGTATGCCCTCGTATTTGGAGTCAACACTTTCATTGCCTTAGCACTTCAGACTCTGCTCACTTTGATTGTTGTAGATGCCAGTGGGCTTGGGCTGGACATCTTCACTCAGGTATGATGGACTCTTAGCTTTACTGGTGGGAGGGAGTGAGGTAAACTAAATTGCAAAGCTTCTTGGCTACCTTTTTTTGGGTCAAGAGTTTGACGGAGAAATAATTACAGATTCCTGGTACTTTAGAAAAGGAAGGGAGCTCATGTATTAACCTTCTTACAAATTTGATAACTGCTTGGTTTAACTGCTTCTTTTTTATTTTCTTTCTCCTTCTCTGCAGTTCATGATTTATGCCTCTTACTTTGCGGCCATCTCACTGGTATTCTTGGGCAGTGGCATATACAGTATTATAAGAGCTTACAGAAGACAAGAAGAGATGCAGAGCAGATCTCCTGAAAGCCAGTAGATCACCAGGTGAAGACTCTTGGTGGCTACATATGAAGATGTAGGTCTGTTTTTTAATCTTTGCCTTTTCTTCCAAGGCAGTCATCTGAATGGTATTTGATCTATATTTATACTATATTAGTAGCACATTTTAGAAGGTAAATGTATTAGCTCTTACATAAGTAAGAACAAATATCTTCTTTCTAAAATGCCTTTTGTTCTTCTGTTGCATCTATGGGATGTGCAGCAAAGAACAGTAAGTTTTCTCAAAGAATGAAAGCCTTGGGAGGTTTTAATCTAAGGCTGTGCATCTGGAGGCTGCCATTGAAAAAGCAGCTTCATGATTGTCTAGTCAACTGCTGCTCTCTGTCACTGAGGTGCTGCTGTGGGGTAGAAATGGGAGCACACTAACAGACCTCTGTGGAGAGCCCCAGCCCTGGAACAAGAGCTGGTGTTGAGCCTGTACTGTGCAGCATGGCTCTTGCTGTGGCTGCCCCATGATGCTGGGTGCTCTGTTTTGAGGACTAGTACACTTACGATTTAGCATATGCACATTCTTCCTTGAGTTGCTTGTACTGTTCCTGTCTGTCAGTCCAGCTCCCAGAGCTGATCATGGTGCTTCCCCAAAAACTTAACAGTCCCAGGGTAATATGTGACATTGGTGAACTGGCTATCAGGAGGGCTGCTTGTGTCATGAAGGTCTCTGCCCCAGGGACTGTGAGGCTGGAGGGGAAGCTTAAGGGGAGTTTTAAGTAGACAAAAAGCTAATCCAAGGCTCCCTTGATGTTTTTGCCTCTGGCCTTTAGAACCACAGATTCTTGTGATTACAAGAGTTACTGCCTCACCACCCTGGAGGTTGAGCTGTTCCAATGGGATGTGGCACTGAGAAGGAAGGTGACTTGCTGGGTTTTAAGCTATTCTTTATGACACTGGAGAATTGTAACTCTGGTGACTATAGACACCTCCAGTTATGGTAGTTACCTGGATGACCGCCTGAGGCTTTGAAAAATGCTGATTTCTGGGGTTTATCCCTTATTTTAAAATGCCTTTGTGCTTCTTGTGGGTCACTGTCCACTAGTTC
>JBCJKH010014407.1:6766-19484 GCA_039877255.1 Loriculus beryllinus | reverse complement strand
GTTCCTTTATTTTGTCTAGTCTAAGCAATTTGGAACTTGCCTCATACCTGGCTTCTACAACTAATTTATTTTTTCCAAATTGCTTTAGCACTGGGAACGTGTTGCACAGAGTTGTCCTGGGTTTGGGCACCTGGATACTGTTGGCACCCACGACCAGCACAGCAACAGATATTTCTAGTATACTGTGGAAGTGGCCTGTGGAATGTCCCTGTTGCTGTGCAGGACATGGCAAGTTGAAGTGGCAAAGGATAACTGGCAGAGGAGAAGATGCAATGCAGTGTGCTTCTCTTCATGCCTTCTCTCCGTGTGCTGTTTAGAGCTTTTTCCTGTTAGAGCCCAAAGAAGCTGCTTTGGTTCATCAGTTGCTTTTAACGCCATGGAGACTTCACAGCATTGGGGTTGGGAAGGTGTTTCACCCCTGGCTGGGACAGGTACAGCCTTTCTTAACACTTCTGTGAGCCTCAGCCTTTACCATGCAAGGTGCATGGTTAATATGTTTAGAATGTGCTGCTTGGGGTCTTACAGGCCTGCTGCATAGGGGAGCCCACTCCTCAAAGCCTCCCCATGTTTGCAGCCTGCCTCCTAAAGCAAACCTCTAAAGACAGATTTGGCTGTACTGGCATTTACACGTGTAAGCATAACTGCCTTATCCTGAAATTGAAACTTGAAACCACCCATTTATATATTCCTTTCTCTACCATTTTCTGTTTTTAAAATAAAATTTGAAATTTTAGCTGATGAGCTGTCTTGGGAAGGGGCAGTGTATGCGTATCCTGTCCTTTGAGTTCCTTGGCCTGATGGCAGTTGTAGCAGGGCACGAGGAATGGGTATACAGCACTCATGTCAAGTGACCAAAAGAAGCAGCTCGATTTTAACAAGTTTTTCATACAGAGAACAAAACTCTTTAAAAGCAACTCAAAAATTAACTAATGAATTACAGCAATAACGTGATTTTTCTACCAAAGTAATGAAACTGGCAACTTCAATACAGAGGCATGTTGTGCTGTGTATGTCTTCAGGCCTATTAATGTATGGAAGCCACACCTGGACGTTGTTCAGGTTCCTGTGCTGTTGCTGTGGTGATGAGGTGACTATAGAGCCTGACTGGAGCTTTACACAGTTACTGATGTCTACAAAATACTGTAAACATGTTGACATTGTTGGTTTCTAATTGTATAGCTATTTTTATTAAATAAAATTATTGTGACATACTCTGTGTAGCCAGTGTTTGTTTTGTGTTTTGATACCTTGCTAATGCACAGTACTGCTGCTGCAGATTGGGCTGAGCACTGTTGTTACAAAGAGTTAAAAATAATACAGGTCAAAACATGCAAAAAAAAAGCAAGTTTTCAAGAAGCTGATAGTTGCAGGCTGGTTTGTGTAGGTTTGCAGAACTCTGTGCAAGTGTCCTGCATTAAGGATCCTTAATTGCTGAGCAGTTCAGAAATACTCCATGGTTCTAGTGCAGACTGGTCCAGTGGGGGTGAAGATCGCTCACTGATGCAGAGTGACTGTAAGCAAAAGCAGGTGTAGGTTTGCTGTGCAGGAGGACTTTTCTATTTATGTTGACCCAATTACAAAATTGAGGCCTTAAGGAAGAAATACTATAAACTTGAGCCTGGCACACCTGCACTGCCTCGGAAAGCTCTCCCTTGTCTTGTGCTTCTAGAAAAGATGGCAAGAACAGGCTGGGTTGGATGGCAAAGCAGTCTCTGAATTTCTACTGCCAGTTTGATGTAGTTCAGTGTGGGTAATAGTACAACAAGCCCTCTGCACAACAGCAGAAACAAGAGAAAATACGTAGTCTGAGGAGGAAGGGGCACCTTTCTTACATGTGCTTCCTTGAGTGCCTTACTGATGAGGCAGGAGGAATAGGACTGTCAGCATGTCAGGCTTGCTCTGAATTTCATCATTCATCTGCCTTCCCTGGGCGAATGCAAGAGTCAACTCTGCAGAGATGAGCTTCTTGACAGTGTGGACAATTAAACTCACTGCATACAACAGGAAGGTAACAAGTAGTTCATACAGGTATAGCATTACCTTTCAAGGTGTATTCATGTCTCTGGTGCTGGTGAAAGGTGCTGTGACAAGAATCCTGAGGCTGCTCTTGCCTGCGAACACAGCAGGTCCACGTGAACAAGCAATCTTCCTTGCTCCTCCCATTGCATCCTGCCGCTCGGTGTACAGCTGAGAGATCTGAAAAGGGACGCCCAGCTGCTGTCAAGAGGCTTGATGGAGATGAGGTAAACACTGCCCACGGGTCTGGGTGTCTGCCTGGGATGCTGTGACTGTTTCTTTGTTGCAGCTGATGCTGGGGGCTGCTGAAGGTGTTACCACTGAATCCTGTGTGTCCTGCACCAGGCTTGCTATGAGGCTGTTAAGATGTGGTATAGTTCTTGGGCTTTAGAATCATTGTTGGGGGGGGAGGCTAGGTGCTGGGTTTGTTCTGTCCAATAGGTGAGGAATAGTAAGAGTTGACAGGGGCTGCTTGTTTCAGGAGCAGCACCCATTGCTGTCCCTCTGGAATAGCACTGGTTGTGACAGCCCACCTAAGGCATGTCATGGTTACACTGAACCGTGATGTAGCTGCATGTATGTGTGAAACAGCCAACAGCGCTCTCAGGGAAAGGGAAGGGCTCTTCAGAAGTGATTACATTGTCTTCTTTATCGGTGTGATCGTAGCCAAGTGACTGGAAAGGAAAGAGGGACTTTGGTTATGGCAGGGGCAGGAGACTGGGAGCTCTGGACCTTATTCTCAGTGGCTCTTCAGAGTCAACTGTTTCTTATACAACACACAAAAGGGTGCTTGTTTAACATTGCTCTCGAGGTGTTATATAGCCTTTCTCTGTCAAACATACGCGCTGTGCATGAATCAGTGTTCCTTGAACACAGTGTCTAATGCATTAGTGACACAGAAAAGAGCAAGCAACATGCTGGGACCTGTCCTTGGAGCCCTGTGTTGCTTGGCCTGTCCTTGGAGACCTGCATTGCCTAGCTGTTGTTTCCACTGTGTTTTTTCATTACCATGTTCTGTAGCTCACTCACAGATGGGAACATCTGAAAATCTAAATTTAATGACATATGGGTTAATGAATGCATGCATGAATTTAGGCTGACCTTAAAATATCATTAAATTATCATTATCAAGCATCACAGCTTGATCTTCCAACAGCGGGATCTAATCCTGACTTGTAATCAATTGAATAAAGCTTCTCTTGTGAATGAAAGGGCTTGTAGGATGAAGGACAGTCTTACGATAAAAGCTGAGCAAAAAGCTTTGGTGTTGTGCTCAGTTCTCTTTATTTCAGTCTGCTGTGAACTTAAAAGCCACCCATCTGTGAAATGTGGAATATCAGAAGTCCAGCATATTGCCTTCAAGAGTGAGATAACTGCATGACCCTGGGTAAGGTCAGTGGTTGAAGTTTTTCCAGGTATAGCAGGAACCCTTGCCAAGCAGGTACCTGAGTGTTATCTCAGGTAGATATCAGAAGGCCTTCCTGGTATCTTTCTGATATCTATTCCTTTCAGTCCACTGTAAACAACGTTAAAAACCATTTCTCTTTCTCAGTGTATGGTGTAGGATTAGCAGAAACTGGGGGGTCATGGAGTCCAATCTCATTCTGTGTCATGTGGCTTATGATGACGATGTCTTCAGAGGCCTCCTGAGCCCTGCCCTGAAGGGGTTTAGACTTCTACCCTGTGTGACCTTGAATGAAAGGGTAACTACCCGCACTGCTCTGGAAGTTATCAAAGCCCTGGCTAAATTTATTCATGCCTGTTTTCTGCCCAGATTTTCTTCCATTAGCATTAACCCTCCAGTGCAGGGGCTGTGTTGCCCTCTGAGCTGTGTGGCCTCCCGGTGCGCTTGCAGACTGTCATCCCTCACTTGGCTGGGGCGGTGTATTCAAACTGGGGCCTGCAGCTGTATGAGGGTCCGGGTGATGGGTGCCATGTTAGTGTTGCCAGGGAGGACAGCCACCTCCCTCCACCCTGGGGGGAACCCATGGTGGGCCTGAGGTGTGAGTAGGGCCATGGCCCAAAACACAGTGCTAGAGAGCACCACATAACGCTCACTGCACGAGCTTTGGTCACCCCATATGGCTGCCAGCAGCGAGGCCGCTTCGCCTTGCGAGGAGCTGCCCTCCCTGTGCTGAGGGGCCCCTTGTACACTGGGAGGTTTATACCTCGGTCTTGTGCGGGTGCTGCGGGTGGGGGTTTGGGTGAGCTGACAGTTGGAAATGGCTTATTTTTTTCTAACAAGCAAGGGTACCTGCTGCCCCTTGAACTACACCTAGTGGGGTCGAGCCAGCGGCTCTCTGGTAACTGGTGGCAACACAAACAACCATGTTTATCAGGAGCCTCTCAGAAGAGATCAGTGTTTAACCAGCTGCTCAAATACTGCTGTCACTGCTAGGAGGCCAGGCAGCACAGCCCTGACCAGCTGCAGCAATGGAAGCTGGAGGCTGTGCTCTGCAGAAGGGTCTCTGCCACATGGCGAGCCCTGTGTGGGCTCCAGGGCGACTAACACAGCTTGTTGTGGGGCCTGCTAACCACAGGGGCACAGCACAACAACCTGCGGGGTGTTTGCTCCGCCATAGTGGTGTCTGCGGTATGCCATCTCCCCCTGCAGCTCTGCTGAGGGGCTCAAGCCCTCCGATGGGTTTTGGTGGCCTTTTTCCACAAGGTAATTCATTTGGGGTGCTTTTCCTGGTGTGGGATTTTTTGTTTGGTTTGGTTTGGTTTGGTTTTGGGTTTGTTTTTTGGTTTTTTTTCTTCTTTCTTTTCACATTCACAGCTCTAGGAACAATGCTCGATGAAAGCAGAGTGATGTCTCTTTGTGCTTGCGGTACTATCTTTATTAACAAAAGCTCAAAGTTTGACACTGACAGCTTTTGGTTTGATCCGATCGCTGCTCACCAGCCGGAGCATGAATAATACAACACAGACACTGCCGGCACCCGGGCTGCTCCCAGGTGCTCGGACACGGAAATGGTGGGGGGCACACACGCACACACATACACACACAGATACACACATATATACATACACATATGTACATACATGTACATGCACGTACACATATGTACATACACATACGTACATACACGTACATACACATACACATATGTACATACACGTATATACATACACGTATGTACATACACATATGTACATACACATATGTACATACACATATGTACATACACATACACATATGTACATACACATATGTACATACACATACACATATATACATACACATATGTACATACACACACACACAGACACACACACAGGCACACACACACAAAGCGGGGCGGGGCGCGGCGCGGGGTCCCGTCTCCATGGCAACGGGGCGGCGGTGCCGCCCGGCGAGCGCGCTCTCGCTCGGCGCGGCCGCCTCGCCGCGGGCGGCAGGGCGAAGGTGCGGGCGGGGTTTGGTCCTCGGGGGCCACCATCGGCGGTGACCGTTGCTGCGGGAAGGTGAGCTGGGCTGGGCTGGGCTGCTGCCATAGCAACGCCGCCGGGAGCACCGACGGGGCGGGCCGGGCCTTCAGCGGGCGGTGGAGGTGGCTCGTCCCCCGGGCCGGGGTGGGGACAGCGGCGGGACACGGCCAGGCCGCAGTGTCGGGGGAGCAGGTAATGCCGGGGAGGCGAATGGCGGCGCACACGGCCGGCTCTCATGCGTTACAACCCGGCGAGGGGCTGCTTCGCCTGCTTGCTGGTGTCGGTGGTCAGCACGGTCGCAGCAGAAGGCACCCGCGCTGATACGCAGAGCCGGGTGCTTCTGGGCCTTCCACACCAAAACGGAGTTGGGTTCGGGCTTATGAGTCTGTGTAAACGTGTATTTTTGTACAAAGGGGCAAATAACAAAGCGCCATCACTGTGTCCCCCTTGTTGTAACTGTGCCTAACCTGTGGCTGAATATACCCGTGTAGAGGTGTCACTGAGCTTTGCACAACAGTCACACACCCACTTAGAATTGAAACAGTGAAAAGAAAGACTTCAGATTTTCTGCATACTTTTGGTCCCTATTAAAGCTGAAGCCCTTTAATCCTTACTTCATTAGAATCTAAACAGAATAGGACCTGATTCAGGATTTTCTGAAACAAGGTCATTAGCTTGAAATAATCTCTTCAGCTGTACTTGATGTTACAATAAAAGAGGCTGATTTTTATGCTGTTCCCCTTCATTATACATATCCTAAATATATTGAACAGTTTTCAGTATTTGTGTTGTCACTGAATGAACGTGTTTTGTTAATGGCACAATTCAGCTTTGTAGCGTTTGTGCCTGCTGACCATCATGATGATATTAAAGAGAAATGGTTCTTTTGTGCTGAATATGTACTAGAGCAAGGTAATCTCCATTAAGACCCCAGGTACATGTCCACCCAAGCCAAGGTGAAGGAAGGGACACTTCCCAGCAAAAATCATGACCTGTTTGAACAAAATTTAAACTTGGAGAAATGTAGTGTGATTAATTGAATAATGGTCATGGCAAGTGGTGACTAAAAAGAAGGGAATTAGGAGCAAAATTTTCCAGATTTTCTTGGACAAAATGTAGATCAAAAAGAGAGGAGTTTTGTAAAGTTTCTGTATGAAGTTTACAACAGAAGTGCTCAGCTTAATTGCCATTGTTTTCCCTTTTAAACAAATCTTGGCTAAAGTTTGAGGTCCAAAAGAGCAGCAGTCTTGACAAGCATGAAAGTTTTAAGAAGCAGATCTGGTGTTCCTGAGAATAAATGAGAATTTAGGAGATGCTCATCAGAACTTAAAAGCTTGAAGGAATTTAAGCAGCATCATCTGGATGGAAGGATTTTTACAAAATGTATTACAAAATCTGAGGCAGGTTGGGAAGTTCAGATCTTCTCTGGAAGGGCAGGGTGTTAACACATGTAGAGCTGTCTTGCTGTTTCAATCCAGGGTCAGAGGTAACTCAAACATCTTGTATTGTGTTGCAGTATGTTAATGCATATAACATGATCTTTTAGTATGTTGTACGTGACACAGATTTGTCCTACTAGAGACACTTAGAAGTGACACCTTCCAGCCTGCAGCAGACAGTACAAAGAGAACAGGAAATTTTGAATAATCAATGTTTCCTTCTTTTGTGTTGTTTTTGTACACATTAATAAACAAGGTAGGAAAGGAATGATGAGTGGCTAAAGCTGTAAAAAGGGCAGAATCATCGTTCTCAGCTGATTTGTGTCTCCACATCAGCTTTTAACCCTTTGTGTATTAGATGGAGGCATACGCTTTCGGTTGAGTGAACCCCTGAGCTCAAGGGGTTTCAGGCAGTCAGCCTGGAGTCCTGAGTACCAGCATTGAAGCAGTCCTTCAGGAGCTATTGACATCTATGTGCTATGCAATCCAAAGATTGTTTAAAAGATTCAATCCTTATAGTGGCTTGTTTCCAATTTTGTCATGGTTGTGACTATATCCAGCATGGATTTTCTGGGACTCATTCATCTCACATTTTTGCGGTGTGACTTTAAACAAGTTGAGACCTCTTTAAAGGAAAATGGGCCAGGCAGATATAAAATAACAATGTAAAACATACCTGTGAGCAATGAAAGCTCTTAGTACTCTTAACTGCGTTTGTACTTTTTATGTTTTACCAAACATAAAATAGCAGTCTCTTTGTCCAAGCATGAGACTGACAGTTAGGAGATCATGAGTTCTAGTTTTACCTCTCAGAGACTTACTGCAAGACATTAAGTCACCTTGGTTTGCTTTGTCTCAAATCTTCCCCTAGTAGTTGAAGCTGGAAAGGCCCAAACCATTCACGTTTATAAACCGTTAGTGATCCGTAGTCCTGACGTTCTGTGGCATGGTCTAGCATGGTTGTGTTGATACTGCTCACAAGTTTGATGTGAGTGCCATAAGAGATATTGATGTCTTACATTTGTGTGTCACCAGAGTTTTAGAACAACTCTTTCCCACTATCCTTTTTATAGTGTTACTCTAACACATCACCAAAATGAGTGAAAATGAAGACCAAGGAGATCCAACAAATATGAGTGATTTAACAGGAGGCGTAGAATATGAGGATGATTTTGAAAAAGACCTTGCATGGCTAACTAATGAAGAAGAAGATGAAGAAGAAGAAGAAGAAAACCTTGATGAAAGAGAGGTATTTGTTAAATTAAATGCTAAGTTATATGCTACTTAGAATACAAAGTTGAGTAATATTTGAAATCATAAGCACAAAATTGAATATGGTTTGAAATGTGTAAGTACATTCACTGGATTTTGACAGAGAAAGTTATTTGGACTATAGTGAAAACCAGTTCAGTGAACTGGTTAGTTTGGTTATAATTGCTTTAAACCAGAAAATTCAGTATTCCTTGAAAAGAATATGCTTATTTCAGAAGTACTTTTGGATTCCTTTTTGTGTTTGTGCAGCACATTCTGGTTTTGTGGTGTCACTGATCACTGTGCAAGCCATGCTTAGTTAAATTTTGTGCATGGAAGAACTTCGAGAGGGCTATTAATGCCAAAAAAGCTATTAGTTATGACATGCACTATTTGACAGCCTGTTTTAGAGTTAGGGGCATTAGTAGTACTCTCTCACTATTACTTTTCTCTTTCTCTGATACTGTTCTTTGCTGGGAGAATAGTTGTTTGATTTTTGTTTTAGAATCCTGAAAAAAATGAAGAGGATACTGAAGCACAAATTGTTAGAGATGCGGATAGCTTTGAGGAAGACAATGAGGAAATGGAAGAAAATCCAGATCAGCTTTCAGAGGCAGATGTAAACGTGAAAGAGAGACCCTCCAATGAAGAAAGTTTGGAATCCAGATCTGATGTTAATCAGGGGGATCATGTATGTGATACTGATAGTGAAAGCTCTGTCCAGGAATCCAAGCTGGAAAACCAGCAGGAACTGGATGAGGAAGAGGATGAAGAACTAAAGCGTTACATCTTGGAAAAGATTGAACAAGCCAACAGATTGCTGGAGAATCAGGCTCCTGTGGATCAGAACAGAAAACGGAAATTAAAATTTAAGGATAAGTTGGTGGATCTTGAAGTTCCTGCTCTAGAAGATGTTGAAATCTGTAAAACTGACTTTGCAAAAGGAGATGATGTTTCAAATAGGCTGTCTCAGTTGTGTATTTCTAATGAAATGGGACAGGAAAACACATCACTTTCACCACATGCTGACAAAAACAACGAAAAGAAGGATGGTAAAATCCTAGTGGAAAAAGGTGGGAAGTTTGAACTCTTAAGTTTACGTGATATTGAAAGCCAGGGCATTTTGCCCCCAATAAGTATTTCTTTTACTGATATTGAAACTCAACACATGTCTCCAAAATCTTCACCCTGTAGTCCTCCTGGTGCTGCTTCTCAAATAAAGAAAGTACCTCCAGAAGGACCAGGAGCACATGCTTTTTCTTCTGGTGGAGATGACTGTGTGTTTTTCCCAAAGCTTCCATCTAACCCGAAGCATCGTCCAAACTCTGCCATCAATGCTGCAAGAGGTCTGGGAAAACGCAAGACTCCGCAGAGGGTGCAGTCTGCCAACATGCCTGTGAGAAGCTCCACTTACTGTCTTTCTCCCAGACAAAAAGAATTGCGGAAACAGTTAGAACAAAGGAAGGAAAAACTGAAGAAAGAGGTAAAGACACAGAGGCAATAAATACTATCCTGCTCCCATGCTTCACAGAAACCACATATTCAGGGCATTTACTCAATTTTTCCGTTGTAAAAGAGGCAACAAGAATAATATTAACAAGATTATTAGTTATTATTGTTGCTGTTATTATTCTCTGGAGTTTGTAAGGGATCTATCAAAAGTCTTTTCCTTAGATGAAAAGAAAAACCTCAGAGTGGCATAGGATCATGTCTTGCTCACAAGAGAAATTAAGTATTTTACTACATCCTTCATAAATAGGCCTTCTACTATATTGTACTTACTGCTTTTGCTTATTGACTCTCTTTCTACCTAGGTTCCATTTCAGGCCCACTGTTTACTGTGACATACCCCATGGTATCACATCTCCACAGATTACACTGCAATGCAGGAAGTTAACATTGACCAAAGTAATGCAGGTGCACATTTGGGTGCTCATAAAGTATGTAATAGGCAATTATCACTTGGGAGAATGTTCAGTCATAAAATGAGATCTTCACAAGAGAATGACCGTGAGAACTATGAACAAAGAGTAGTGTGTTTAACGTGTATGGAAGATAGAGCTGACTTCAATAGTGGTATGCCTTATGCCTGCATGAGATGCATGCAGGTGAAGTCACATTGACTAATAATATAACTGGATACTTTTCTTCCTGTAAAGGTTTTGCATAGGTGAGTGTTGTAGTAAGTTTTCTCAGTGAGTATGTGGCAAAGTAGGTTTTTTTCCCCCTTTCTCTGTTAATTAATACTACTTTTCCTTCTTACTTGGTTTTACCTGGGCACTACAGAGAGGACAAAAAGAAGAAAATATTGCCAGTACTGAGGTTATTCTTCTTGTATCTATAAAGGACAGTAATAAAAAAAAAATAAATTAGAAAATCAAATCAGTATCTTATGTATTGCTGGGAAAACCTCCACCTTTTCAGATCTTTCTCAGCTCCTTATTCAGAAAAACATATTTAATAGAGCCAGCCTTTGACAACTGTAACAGGAACCTCAGAAATCTTTATGAAGTATTTTAAAATCTTAGATGTTTTTCTTCACTCTTCATTATGATGATACAATTACTAAATAGTAGCTTGCTATGTATGTTGCTCTGTAAAAAGAGCATGAAGCAGCTAATATTTTCCTGTGCCGTGATGTTCTAAGTAATCTGGCTCAGTAACTTCAAAGGTTGCTTTCTGTCATCAGTGGAAATTGGCCTAGCCTGGTTTATTTGAGGCTGAGGCTTAGCTCAGTAACAAGGGGTCTGAAATGGGAAGAGCTACCGATGGGTTTGCTTTGTACCACAAGACTGAATCTCTTGACACCATACTCTGCATATTTAAAGTAAAAGGTAGTGTCGTAGAGGTAGGGAAGGTTATTTTCATGTGTGCTTTATCTCTTCCTCTGCTGTCTGACTTATGAAAAGGAAAGAATGTATTACCTTATTTCTTCATTTTTAAATGGAGTTCTTCCATTCAGTGATAGATTTCACGGGCATGAAACATTTCTTGACATTAATGAAATCCATCTGCTTCATTTGGTGGAGTTTCTTTAATTTCAATAAATTTCAAATTACAAGTTTGAAGGCTAGTGTGAAAGTAGATGGGAGGAATATCATCTATTTGCAAGAAGAACAACTTTCTATGGGTGTTGAAATGAGTGGGGATTGTAGCTTTTTAGTCAATAAAGAGAGTTACAATCTGGTAAAATGTCCTAACCAACTTCCTGAAGTGCAGTCTGAAAACCTTTCTCCTCCTTGTAGATAATTTAATTGGCTAAAATGTGATTAATAATAATAATAAAAAAAACTTTTCCAAGTTTTGTAAAAATCAGTTCATTTTGTAAACTTGAAAAAAGTGTTAAGCCATTAATACTAAGTAAATACATTACAATGTCATGTCCAGAAAAAGCCCTGTATTTGTAAGGTAGTAGTCTGTAGTCCATAGGTAGTTAAATATCATTTAGGGTTTAGTGTACCTACCTGTCAAGACTGGGAGCCACACTCATTTTCAAAATGCATCAGTTGAAATTGATTTTAAGCCAGTCAAAGCTATTGGACAGGCTTAATTCTAAAAGTCTTCACCCATTGCTGTCGAGAGATGTCTGTGAGTTGGGATGTATCATGGAAATGGAGATAATCACAAAAAGGGTTGAACAGTATCTGAATGTAACATGAACCACAGAAGTAGTCAAACTCTTTTCTTCCTAGAAGTAATATCAATTATGATGCAATCTTTGATTATTCCAATTTCATCAGTACTTTTGTGTCTCTCATATAATTCAGATGGCTTATTTATTGTCTGTGAAGGGCTTTGAAGATTGATTCTCTTAAAAACTATGTTTATTCACTCTTCATTCCATTTAAGGAAGAAGAAAAGAAAAGGGAACAAGAAGAACAGAAGAGAAGAGATAACGAGATGGTTTTTAAAGCTTGGCTACAGAAGAAGAAAGAACAAGTGCAAGAAGAAAAGCGGATTCGTCGTGCAAAGGAGCTAGAAGACTTGAACAGCAGAGTAAGATCTCCCTAAAATAGAACTGGGAGCTGTAGTGCTCTCGTTAAATAGGGAAACCAGATTCTAAGCCTTAGAATCTGTTCTTAGCTAAACATATGCAAATACACAGTGATAGGAAATGTTTTTATTACATTGATTTTGGTGAAGAGCTAGATTGACTTGCATGTTTAGGATTTTTCTGCTTGGCAGTGTGGCTTGCATCACAGAAGCTGCATATATGAATTCCATAGCTATAAAATCACAGGAGACGGATGCTCCTTTTTATTGGGAGAATGACTTGATTGAACCCTGCAGTGAACAGCCAGCCAGAAAACCCTTTGAAGTGCATTCCTTACCTTGTTGGCAAGCAGTTAATGCACATGACCTGATCAAAACCTGAAGATGCTGTGTTTTAAAGCTCCTCTGCCATGCAGCAGTGGGCTTGAAAAGCTAAACTCAGTATTTTTTTAAAACATACAGCTTTGAATGCTTGCTCATGTGTATGTTCAAGGCCAGGTTGGACGAAGCCTTGGGTGGCATGGTTTAGTGTGGTGTGTCCCTGCTTATGGCCGGGGGGTTGGAACTAGATGTTCTTAAGGTCCTTT
>JBCJKH010014404.1:0-36218 GCA_039877255.1 Loriculus beryllinus | reverse complement strand
CAGCACTGTACTAGCCACTAGAAAGAAAATTAACTCTGTCCCAGTGGAAACCAGGACACTACTTTAAAGCCTGTTTAAAACATGATGATATGATCAATGGGAAAACTACTAATGGCACTACAGAACCTCTTTCCACACAGAGGCCATTTCTAGCAACTGGTGTGGCTGGAAAGGAATGTATCTGTAGAATGAGGCAATTGGTCTGAGAACATGATGGACACTTTAAGTAAATCGAGTCTGGTCTAATGAAGTGAAGCACCATTGGAGTGCATCAGGTGGAGCCCATCTCTTGACCTAGTCTCAGTCAAAAGAAATCTTATTCTTGTACTCCAAAACTACACTGCAGTGTGAAGTAAAGCACAGTAAATAGGAGGGATTAAGTAAGATTGAAACATTATACTCCAAAATGCAGTCGTTATCTGAATTCAAGGCTAGTGTAGCCAGAGATATGTGAGAGTCCACAGGCTTTCTTTGAAGTTAAAATAATGATAGTAAGTGGAGTGTAGATTACCTCTGGGAAATCAATGAGTTTTTGATATAATTACTGCATATCAAGCAAGCTAAAAAAGATAGATCCCAACATCCATGCACTGAACAACGTAACCTGAGGTCAGAACTTTGGGTGATTTATACTAACTGCTATCTAGCATAAACTAATGTCGCATTGGCAAGAGATCTTAGATCAACTTTTGTCCAGAACTAACCCCCTCAACTTAATACTGGGTGCACAAAGTATCTCTCTTTGATAATTAGTTGAAGATCGGTTGCCATTTCTTTGCAATTGAATTGTAATAATTACCACTTGTATTTCTTAATAATGCTTGCTGAATTCTGCTTTGGCTGGTTTAACACTAATCGGAACAGCTTAGGGATTTCCTGATGAAAGGTCTTGTACTTTTGTATATGTCTACTTCATGACACTCCCATCAGCCTGTCCAATTTCTCTCCTTTTCTCATCCTTTCTATCCAGCAGATTGAGTGCTGTCTTAGGTTGAACACTCAGGTGGACTGACTACAGGGTAACTAAATGTGCACAGCAGCTTAGCAAGGCAGGTGGGCTGCTGTCTACCAAGGCTTCTGAGCACAACCAGACCCTTCTCCTCCAAATGTGAATGTAAGAGCTACGCTTTGTTTTGAAGTATTTTGATGCGTTGCAGTTTTGACAATATTACAGTACTTTCACCTTCAGTAAATACCGCTCATAGAGTATATGTCAATGATGCCTGATTTTTGTTCAGACCCTCTTCTGGTTAAATAAAGCACTATCATTTGATTTGGAAGAGGATTATCTGTAACATTGAAAAATGTTGGCCATCTGTTTGCTGTCATGAAGTTCTGGCAATATTTTGAGAGAAGATGAGGTAATAGCTAAGTCAAACAACTTATGTGCCAGCTGCTTTTATTAACAACTGCCAAGATTATTTTTATTGAAGTAATAAAACTCACTGTGCCAAATGAGGCATTAAGCAATTATTGTACATGTCCTCCTGACCCAACCTAAGTACATTGAGACTAGCCCTCTGATGGAAACCACACCGTATACTGACTAAACCAACTTAAATAGATCTCATTGCATTTGAAAGTATCCCTTATGCAATGGATATCAGACCAAACCTGTTCATATGTACAGTCTTGCCTCATCTCTCATAATCTCAAGTACATTTGTGAAGACTTCTCGAGGGGACAGGCATCCATCTTATAGATGTCACAGAATGCAGTAATAGTGAACAACTGGACTTACGCAGGAGTATCTGGTAGCAAATCATGTTTCCATGCTTTCTTTTGCAGTTTGGCCAAAAGGACATGTGCTCTAAATGCATCCAAGTATATTCTAGCAAACATATCCCATTAAGAAGACTTCCACAGCTTTGGTAACTAACCAAAACTGTAGCATTGCAGTATCACCAGGGTGGCTGAGGGGACTCTGTGACCTGAAACTAAATCTGTTTCTAAATCTGCCTGCGAAGGCAGCATATTCTGTAACTGCAGTGGGAACCTGTGTTTACTTTTGAAATCAGCCAGAACATGGATCCTCAAACTGTGCTTTATAGAGCACTTCCAGATGTCTTTGAAAAGCCAAGCAAAGAAGTATCCATCACTGTTCAAATAGTTGCGCTTCATGTGAGTTGTAACCCAGGATTTTGAAGTCTTTCCAGTGTTTTGGGAGCAAATGGAGCATTTAAAAAGCTCCCTGCTGCATCCTATAATGCTGTGAGTTGTCTTAGCATGGGAAGTAGTTATGTAGTCTCACTATACCAAGGAGATGTCTGTTCTGTTTCTCCTTTCTAGTTGGAAAAGTCTCTGGTTTTCTCAAATTGAGTTTCTCAAATGTGAGAAGTTACTGGCATGGGTTTAAACTGAGGTGACCACTGAAAGTTGTTTGGTCAGCTGGTGGTTGTCAGGTAGCTCTGCTGTGTGTTGTGATATGTCCTCTTCATCTGAAGACATAGTAAACCATTATTCTCTCTGTTCTGATGCTGGCATTGTGAGCTGAGAGCACAGGCATGTTGCCCTGGGAATAGATACTTTATTATTTCTTGTTTATATAAGCTGTCACAGCTACCACTGGCAATCTGGGTGAGTAAAGCACTTGAAGCCAATGCCATCACTCCCATTGATTTCATTTTAAGTGTGTAGACAGATGGGAAGACAGAACCAGACTAATCTTTTCCCTCCCTCTTTGGAACCTTTCCACAACTGGCCTTCTGTTCCAGCTTTGTATCTATGGCACTTTCTCCAAGACCAATATGACAACTTGTGCTACAGATTTGGTCCGTATGGACAAACCAGAGTTCAACAAGAGTTTCCAATTAACCTCCCCGTTTTCTAAATGCTGGAGAGTGAAAACATCCGCATATCCAGTCTTTTCTTTATAAAAAATGTGTCTTTCTTGGCTATAGAAGGAAGTGTTTGATGATTCTGTGAGGTTTGGTTTACCATAAAACTCCTCAGAGCAGAGCTACCACCCCTATTCGTTTTTTCTTGTTCATTTGCTTATTCACAGTAGGTGAAGAGTTGTAAATGTTGTTAGAATTGTTTTCTATCAGCCACTTCACCTGGCAGTCAGAAAAACAACTAAGAATTCCTGTAGGAAGAGAAACTCTCTGGTGTCCTACCCCGGACAGGAAAAGCAAATGCTAATGTGAGTTTTTGGAACCTATTAATCCCAGTCCAGTTGGGCTTTTTCTGCTTTTAAGCAGGAGTTTTTCCTAATGATCCCTGCAATGATGTCTCAGTTGAAAAGAGATGATTAATGACCTCTTACATCTGAGAAATGACACAAGGCTTTGCTTTTCCTCTCCAAGCAGTTAACAGAGAATCATAGAATAGTTTGGGTTGGAAAGGACCTTAAGATCATCTAGTTCCAACCCCTAAAAGAAGGGTTAACTTATATCCTTCCTTGAAATGACCAAATTGGCATTTTCTTTCATAGTACTCAATATCATTTGTGTATGGGATTTGCCACTTAGACATCTCTTAGTAGCCTTTTTCTTCAAGTTAAATTCTCTTTAATACCTCGTTTTCTTCGTACCTCCCTTATCTCACCCCATCCCCAAACTTGCCTATCTTCTAATTAAGTGTGAATGTTTCAGAATATTCCTGGTACTTATTATTTTTTAAAGCTTCTTAAAATTAGAAGAGGTGTCCTTTGAAGAAACAAGAGTCTTTTTGAAAGAGTTTCCTTTGGCAGTATGTGAAAGGTATGGCAGAGATTTTTCAGTGTGATCTCCTGGGTAAGGAATCACAGAAGGATCCCAGAACCAATCTGTGAGCAAGACCCAGTTCTAAGAGATTTGGCCAACGGTCAGGTTAGGAGCCAATCCATGAGCCAGGAAAACAGCCGACAGCAGGGATTACTACAAAGCAAACTTAATTAGGCAACAGATAGGCAGGAAGTACGCCAGCCATGGAGCCTGCAGCCAGATGGAGCACACAATGGAGATGGTTAACCAGGCAAAGCTGTGTTTGTAGTGGTAAAAGAGGCTGTAGTGCCAATTATTTGGAAGTAAAGCCAAATGCGTGAGTCCCCCAGGCTAGCTGTGAATCCCTGTTTCTTTGGAAAAATGTGTAGTATTTTCGGTGTGAATGACAGCTTTTCCCAATATGAAATCATAGATTTCAGAAGAGAGGAGAGGAGGACATCATGACATTTCTCAGCTGGTGAGTGAGATTGAAAAGCTGTTTAGAGGTGGTTTCCCTGAAGAGAAAAGGATATGTATACCTACAGCAAAAAAGAATAAGACTTGTGAAGTAACTGTAGGTTAATGCTAATACCAGAACACACTGGGAATGAGAAATGAAGGAATAGCATGATAATAAATACATGTAAATTCTGATAAATACAGGACAGTCTGCCTTGAGAATCTGGGTATAAGCCTGAATTGTATAAAAATAGCTACAAAATGATGGAGCACGTAATTCTTAAGAAAGATGAGGGAACAGTGAGGAGGAATGGTCTGTTCTGAGCTTGTATATAGGAATGAGAGTGCAACACAGCAGTTTTTAAAGATCCTATATGAAAGACTCCCAGGTTTAAGCTTCATGGTTTAATCTGAAACCAGGACGTAAAGTGTGGAGAAAGAGATGCCAGTAAAACAAGGTAAAGAAAGAAGAGTATCAACCTTTCCCTTGACCTAATTCTGCAAAAACAGGAGGAAAAACTCAGGTATTTGCTACTCTTCTGCTTTTAAGATGTTGATTAGGGACATTTTAGCTGTTGCTGTCAAATAATTACTCCATTACATAGAACAAGCGTATTTTCACAACTACCTAATGTTAAGCTGTTTTTATGGGTGACATATTTCATATTCTTTGGCCAACTCTGGAATTGTCAACTTAAAAAACTTGGAGGAAAAGTGTGACTTACATCAGCAATAGGATGCCTGAGTTTTACCAGGTATCTCATCCAGTTACTGGTTTTGGAGAAAGGAATGTTTTAGTACTCTGAAAAGGAGCCTAGATACAAATGCCATTATTATTCATGGGTGATTTTTGAAAGAGTTTTTAGGTCTTTCTTAAAAAAACAGCAGAATGTTGCTAAAACTAGTAAAAAGTCCAAGTAATTTGAAAATGTCTGGGTTTAATCCATAGTAAATACAGCACAAACGGTGCCTAGCTTCGGAGGACTGTTAAAAAGAAGTCTCTGGTTGCCTGTTAAAGCTTCTTGTACTTCTTTTGAAATGATCAAAGAAAGCTCTAAAATGCCTCAGAGTGAGCTGAATTCTCAGTGTACAGTAAGTACAGTTTTAGTACCTAGTCATAGCACTAAGAACGATGCAATTCTGCCCTTAAGTTTTCCAAAGTTCCATGAAGTTATTACCTTTCAAGACAGAGCTTAGACTTGTGTTCACATCCAAAGTGTCCTGCTTGGATCTGTAAAGCAGAACTTGTTCTACTATTCAGTTGAGCTGTGTTCTGTCCCCCTGCTCCCAAAGCTAGGCTCTGCATTAGCACAGCAGCAAACCTACTTTAACACAGTATTTGTTCTACTCGTATCTCTCTTGCCAGACCAGCAACATCTGCCTGTGTGTGTGTGTCTGGGTATTCCCATTTCCTGTCAGGTTCCCAAAGCACAATAAAAGTTTCTAAACATGGAAAAAGAATAACAAATGCATCAGCCCAGATATTGCCTTACTATGTTTGATGCAAAGTGCTACACTTGAGATAGATGTTGGTGTGGAAGAACTGCGAGTTCTTAGACGTGCACGCAGAGCTCATGCTCTGTAAAGCAAAGTCACTGTAGATAGCATATGGTCAGACTATAAGCTGTGGTTGACATAATGAATGTAGGTCATAGAAGCAAAGAAGTGTCTTGGATCTGGGTCTCCTGTCCCCCTGTGGTCACAAGATTCATAAATAATGCTGTTCAGTAAAGTGGGTATTTTGTTTATAATGAATTTATTATTTGTAGCTTGAGCCCTTAACTGCAGTGGTGGAAGGTTTGGATTAATGAGCAATGTCATCACACTTAAAAAGCAGAAGTTATAGCTTGTATACTTTGGCAGCTACTTCCCGAGAGATGTGCAGTGTATTGGCTCCATTATCTGGAGTGGTGCTCACCCTCAGCCCTTCCTGTGAATCACAGTGCATGCTTATCAGGAGTCTTCTCATTAGAAACACTCTTTAATGTAGTTCCACAAATATATTGAGGATTGCTTACCCTGTCATCACAAATCACACTTTGTGAACAGCTGGAATGTATATCAGGATATTCCCACATGAGTAATGGGCATTTTCTAGCAATTTTTTAAGCAGGTCTTGTTTCTTCTTTGTACAGCTTGATTTCTCCTGGTGGTCACTGTGTTGGCCATTCTGAATACCTCCATGATGATGTTGTGGCATTTCTTTTATGATGGTGACTAATGACTGAGAATCCCAGCTGAGATAGGGGAAGGTCCTGCAGTGCAGGGCCATTGCAAGCATACAGCTGGAAACGGTGCTCCAGAGTGCTTTCACTCTGTGAGAATTACTTTAGTGATATGTTTTTTCGAGTTTTAGCTAAGAAATCTGTTACTTATTCAACTTTATTTTTCAGAAAAGTAGGTGAATTAACAGAAACTGTTTTGAAATAACCCACCAAAAAGTGATAATTCTGTACTTCTTAATAAGAGACTTCCAAAAATAGTTAATTCTTACAGAATATATTTTCTCTCCAAACTCGGACACACGTGAAAGAGGAGACAGCAGAAGAGGTTGTTCTTGTCTCATTTTAATTAGGGCATGTCTTCCTAATAGTACAAAATGTTTTGGGAGGCTATCAACCTTTGGGATTTTCTTTGGAAAAGTGGAAATGGAGCCCAGCTTGTCTCACAGCAGATACTAAATAAATAAATAAAGTCTGCATGCAAAATCTAGCAGCAGGTGGTCATTCCCTGTCTCACTCCAGCTGCACTTGAGCTGTAAATCCAAAAGCGTTACAAAACTAGCAGTGGGACACCCGGTGGTTCCTGGTAGGCTTGGATCGGTGTTCCTGGGACATTAAAGGGAGTTTTCCTAAGATTTACTGTTTTCTCTTGAAACAATAGATGACATAAATGTTATCTCCAGACTTTTTCCAGAGCAGTGAAGTAATTGAACTTCTCCTGTTTTTCTAACATCAGGACTAAAACCTGAACTAATCTATTCTAACCATTGCCTTCTTTTTTATCAGCCGGAATGTGCGTTAACTCCTGAGAACATTTGGGTGAATAATAGTTCTGCTTACTGTGGCTTTATTTTGTGCACTGGGTGACAGAAAGCAGTCAGGATTTCCTTCACAGCATTGATGTAGCTGCTGTATTCTGCACTGGTTTCTCTTTCACAAATACATGTCAGGGGTGCCACATTTACATGTCTTTAGATTTGGTGTTACCACTTAATGATGAACTCTTCAGTCTATACTGAAGAGGAAAGCTGGGTTCCATTTGTGTTACTGAGAGATTTCCCATCAGCTGTAAGAAAGCCAGGATTTTAATTTCCAAACCTTTAAAGCAATTTACGTTCAGGCTTCTACAAATGACTGCTCACCCAACCATTTACATGGGCAAGTTGATGTGAATTTTGCATGGGGGAAGTGGTTTCAAGGGAAATACCTTCCAATGTATTTTTCTTCACACTCATTTAAAAGAAGTAGTGTTGGCACAGTGTTGGCAGGGTGTTATAGCTGAAAAGAACTGTATTTTCATTAACCTGATCTCCTCTACAAAATGAAGGCTTAATTTATCTCAAAGAGGTGAAGATTTTCCCTTCAGCACATGGACAAATGGGAAGGGGCAGGGAACACTGTGGGGTTTTTTTCCTGTCATCATGGTATAGTTTGCCCTGGAGAAAAGAACAGGCTGTGTGTGTCCCTGGAGGGTGGTGAAGCTTGAACAGTCCTTCCATCTTGTGCAATAGGCTTCTTTGAAACCTCCAGATATATGATCTTTTCCAGACCTCCTCTTTGAGCAGCACAATTCTGCCATGGCTTCCAGTGCCACATCAGGAGAAGCTTTTAAAAGTGGTTTCATTGCCCTTGCAAAATGGGTTTGGGATTTTTATGTTCGTTTTGTAAAATGCCTTAATGACTTCTGAGCAATTGTAGTGCTTGTTGTATTTGGTTCAATGATACATCAGTGTTTAAAGACCTGCAGAGGAAAATGCAGCTTACACACAGTCATATAATTTCTTCCATCTTACTCTTTTACAGTAAATGCATCTCTTGGCACAAGGGAAATTGCAGTGGGAGTGTTTTCATTGAAAAAAAAAAATCCTTGTTAGATAATCCTGCACTTAATTAAGTTTCCACTGGTTTAACTGGACATGGAAACAAATAACTGTGGCAAAGGTTCCCCTGGAGAAGTTGTTTCATGTTTCTGTGACTGTTCCGTTTCCGTTTATTGCTGTCTCAGCTGTTTATCCTAGGGCTGTCTGGATTGTCTTCAGGAGTGTAGGTCAGAGACTTTGTAAGGCAGTGGTGTGTGACTTGGCACACCTATAAGGACATTAAGGGTATAGGTAGTTCCTAAGTGCTCATTTCATGCAAGAAAGGACTTTCAACTGCTTCATGGAATCATAGAATAGTTCGGGTTGGAAAGCACCTTAAGATCATCCAGTTCCAACCCCCCTGCCATGGGCAGGGACACCTCACACTAAACCATAACACCCAAGGCTCTGTCTACCCTGGCCTTGAACACTGTCAGGGATGGAGCATTCACAAGGGGTTTAAATAATTCCTCGCATACTTATTTTACGTGTGGACATGTTGGTCTGAGAACAAATTTAAAGTAAACTGGGAACAGGAGAGTTAAGAGACTTTTATACATCCATGGGATTTGTAGCTGCTTTTCCATCCCCTCAACAGAAGTCAGCAGTGAGAGTCTCTTAGGTACGTGAGTATGTGAGTTCTTAGCATTGTAAACAGTAAGAAGAGCTGTAGGGAGACATTCAAGCTTGCAACGTAAATACATAGAGAGGGGAGACTGTGCGAGAAGGAAGGTAAAATGTCCTGCTTTTCCTAATGCTGCTCGTGTCATCTTCAGCGTTAGTTGTTGTTATCAGACCCAAGTCCAGGAATACTATTGACAGCATTGCTGTCATGGGGAAAAGCTGGGGGCAACCAGGACATTGCAGGCTTAGGTCTTCAGAACACTTCTTCAGTCAGTTACTAAACATGTTTGAAGTTGTTCAGTTCTAAGAAATCTGACTCGTTGGTCCTTGTTTCAAGGGGCTGGTGAGTGAGTCCTTCAGCAAGCAGAGTAGTCATGAGTGTGGTAGCATCTGGTTTGTGTGGGGATACATGAGGCTCAACAGCATCTTCTCCTGGTGTCTGCTGTTGATTTTTATCTGGAGTCGTTTTCCTCCCTGCCAGTAGAAAGGAACATGTTGCACAGGAAACTTGTCTCAGCAACCTTCAGGAAAAGGTGAGAGGAGGTTGCAAAATTGGACCTAATCCACATGCGCTCTTCAGGGTAAATCCTTCCTCTGCTCCTATACATTATGTTATTGGTGAAATACATCAGCAAATGTTTATAGCCAAGGAAAGTTTGTACTAACAGTGTGTCATGCAACTAATCTGTTTACGTTATAAATAGGGAACACTAAGTTAGCTCCATTTTGCTCCAGACGCAAGTGTCTTATTAAATATTTATACATGGACTAGACTGTTTACTTTGCACCTCATAGTATAGTTGTATTGGGAAGACTCAGAACACCTGGGGTTTAGTGAGGCCTTAAGGAAAGTTTGCTTCAGCTTTCCAAATTAAAGCTTATGAGCTCACAGAATTACTGCGTATATGACAGGAGAGTTTGAAGTGGGGAAGTATCAGTTGTAGAAGTACAAAATTGTGATTAATGAAATATTGGTGAATACCAGATCTTGATTTCACTCTGGTTCTGCTGCATTCCTGCACTTCTCAGATAGAGAAGTATCAGAGAAATACCAGAGTGTCCCCTGGTTGAGCTTAGTGGGAGGTCTGTTCTTTACACTGCCGAAAACCAGTTGCTAGCATTAAGTAGTCTCTTGGCTGACTCCAGTGATGCTACTCTAGGTTTATGTAGAAAAAAGTTGATTAATGGAGTCCTGGACCACAGTGTTATGGGTGTGCTGGCTATGTAAAGCATCCTCTTCTGTAGGCTGTAGATCTAGCCTTCCTTTCCGTCTTAGGTGTAACTATACATATGGAATCTCACATCCAGAAGTAGAGACCACTGTGAGAACAGTTCACTGAGAGAAAGCAGAAAAAAGCCTGCTCTTATTTTGCAGAGGACAGTCCAGTTTCTTGGTGTTGAAACGCTGACTGCCTGTGTGTTTAACAGTTGTATTACTTGAAGAAACGTGTACAAACCTCAATGTTTTTTAAGCTATTGAAGTGTGAGTGAAAAGCTTCTCTGATGTGCAGAACAAAAGCTATAGCTGTTCAAAGTGAAAGCTGGTTATTTATGTATAATCTTGCTAGGTTGTGCATTATATTAGAGAGACCGGGGAGCAGTCTCTCTAATACAATATTAAGTCATTTTCCATGTTTTTCAGTGTGCTCCCTGATCTTGCTCAGTCTGTACAACACTGGAAACATTGCTGCTGTCCAGTCATTTTTGCAGATCTAGCAAGAGCTTGTCTGATCAGCACTCACCTCCAACACATATCTGCTCATTTTGCCATGAAATGTGAACATAAAGGAACGTTAACTGTTTCTCTTGAGTGTAATAGATTGGGGTTTTAGGGAGCTTTGAATATAAATTGCCTCTGAACAAATTTACACGTTTCTAAGATGTAGTACCCTTTGCTTGCTCCTAAATGTCACTAAGTGTTCCTGAACATCAGGAACTCCCTACCCTAATTCTTTCTAAGCATAGCTAGCTGTTCAAGTTACAAACTTTGGAGGGTTTCCAAGACTATAGCAAGCACCACTTGCTTGTCAGAACTAGCAGGGCTTACTCTTTTTTTGCTAAACATATAGCATTTGATTTGGTTTTAGCTTTTCCTTTTAGGTACAGTATTCCAGGAGTCTTATTCTTCCAATGCGAAGAGCTAATGAGATGTAGTTATGACTAATAATGTTCTTTGGTTTTCTGGTGAGTCTTTCTGAGCTAATGCTTCCTATGTTTAAATCGATTTCCAAATATTTTGCACAAGTTCTGCAAATAAATAAAGCCTACAGTTCTAGGTATGTACTCTTGAAAACTCTGCTTTGCCCCTGCATTTGTTTGGATAGGATTTCAGAGTTGTATGGGCTGTATAAAATTTGTATTCTGGTCTAAACAAAAAATATAGATACAAATTGACCACTTAACTTTATTTTTATGGTTTTTGCCATGCAACACACTGTTTGAGATACTTTTACACTGATATAACAAGAGAATAGTATCAGAATTTCCCAATACTTTTGTGTTGAAACCTAACTAGAAAATTGAATTGTGGCAGAGATTTTGTTTAAATCAATTACTTTTTACTTACCTGTTACTTGACAACTCTTTCATTGCACTGGACTTGTGTACTACTGCAAGTACTATAGAGGTTACTTACACCATCTCTGTACAAGAATCAGATTATTCTGGTAAATTAGAAATATGTCTGTCCTGTAACAGCTGTATTAATGTGGGAGGTAAAACACTACTTGCAGCAGGATTGGAAGACACCATCCAAACGGGTCATATTTTAAAAAGGAGCATTAGTACAAAGACACTGGTTTCTTTGGTCTGATGATTGTTTTCAGTATTTATAGTACAGCAGGGCCTGGGGCCTCAGTTACACATCAGTTGTACTTTGTATAAACAACAAAAAAAGCCCTGCACCAAAGAACTCTTTTAAGCCTTAAATGTACTGATTTTGAAGAAAAGCACACAGCTGGGACAAAACCATGGATCTATCCCAAACTGTAGCTGGACACGAGGCCAGATCTGGATTTTCATCCATCTGCTTTCAGCCGTGGAGCATTTGGACTTAGTGTTCCCTGCGGATGTAATAGGGATGTTTAAAGATACATTTAATGGATCTGCAATGTAATTAAAATTAAATGATCCCACAAGCAACAGAGACACTCAAGAAACATGAGCCAGAAAAGGACCCTGAGAGTATGTTGGTACAGTTTGATTTAGGCAAGCATGTAAGTTTAAGTGGTCTCTACCTTGGTGCTGACTCTAAGCTTGGAGTGGAGTGAGGCAGCATAGAGCTGCCCATCCATGACGAGATGAGTGTGCTCTCAGAGCATGAGGCTCTCAGCAGAGTTAAGGAACCATAAAACCAAGACAAGAAGCTGTGGCATGTGCTATTTGTAATCATTAGAGCATGGATTGAGTCTTCACATTCCTTTGTTTAATTTAAAGATAGATAGATCACTAATTTGACCTTTAGTGGATAGCTGAATGTATGTAGATGACATAATTTAGATAGAGTTACAGTCAGTGGTGCAAGATACCTTCAAGGTAGTATTGTCTCTGCAAGCACTGGCCTGCTAAGTGCTAAATAGAGGTGGGGATCCAGTCTCTCTTGGAAGGCTGCTGGACTTGGAGGTACTTAGGAAAAAATCAAGCTTTTGAAGCTGCTGACATTTGGAAAAGGATATGCACTTCACATACTGCTTCAGTGGAGAGGAAAAGTAAAATAAGGCAGTGTTAAGGGTTAGTTGTTTCTTTTACAGGGTGGGCTGTTAATATGAGAGTGGTGTAGTGATAGAAAATAACTATCAAACTAAGATAGTGGTAAATCATGACCAAACAAATAGAAGTCCCAGATTTTTTCCCCACTTGCTGTTGCACCCAATAACACAAAGACAAAGAAATTGTATTGTTCTTTTCCTTTATTTGTATAGCAAAGATGTAGTTTTGGGATAGTTGAATTTCACTTTCCCAAGATAAAATCACTGTTATTCCAGTTGACAAATAAGAGCTTTTGCACTTCAGTGTTGCTTGTGTCAGTACTAAAAGTCTGTTTCTGGAAAGCGAAGAGAAGACAATGCCTGTTTTGAGACTCAAGTAAAATCCCAGTGTTCAGGGTGCAGGTCCTGTGCTTGGGCATGTCCTCTCTGAGAGCTGGCAAAATGAAACCGTGGCTCTGCAGCCTGCCTTTCCCATGACCGTGTGTGAAACTGCCAGTCAGCATTTGTATGCTGGTTTCTTGGCTTTATCATTTGGAGCGACAGTAAAAGCAGGGAGGTGGCAACCAGATTCACATAAAAACCAACTAGCAGAGGTCTCCTGTGTGCATCCACGGTGCTTAGTTTCATGATGGGAGCAAGGACACAGGCTGTTTCCTTAGCACAAGTTAAGACAAAACTTCACCTTACCCTGTGTGTAGAGCTGTTGACTTTTATGGGCTTCCCTTGTGTTCTTCCTCTGACATCAGGGTGGTACTTCACTAAAAACGTATTTGTCTGGTTTGATGCTGTTGAGAAGACACTGGAATCTTCATAACATCCAAACTGCATAGAAGCAAATATTTATTGAGAGATCCAGGTACAGACAAGGCTGTAACTCATAATCACTATTTTGCTGTTCTTGCTGGCTAAAAGATAGGTGGTTCTAAATACCTGTGAGGATTATAAGCAACTTATTCTGGTGTCTGAAGGGGGCTGCTATGTACATGTGTGGCGGAGGGCACAGTTTATTGCACACGCAGGTACAGCATGGTGATACAGCTTTCAGAAAATACCCTGTATGAAAACACTAATGCAAATAGCTGTGGTTTAACTGAAATTGGAGGCACTTAATGAACAAGGGAAGTATGAAGCCAGTTTGCAGCAGCTGATCAATAGAGGATTCATTTTTTTTCTCTGTTCATTTAAAGTATGCTTTGCTTATTTTTCACAAACAGCAGTCTAATGACTGTTCCCTAGCTGATGGCTCTAGGGAAAGGGCTTAGTGTACTTTGTGTAGCTCAACAGTGGCTGTTCTGGCTGCAAAAGGAGCACTGGCAGCAACTTCCAAAGAGTCCTGCTGAGTCTGTGCAGACCAGATCCGCTTCCAGTGCTTGTTCTCCCAGGGTTTCTGGGGGGCTGCAATTCTTTCATGGGCTGCTGGGAGGCTGTTTGCAGATCTGAGGCAGTTTGGTTTCTCTAAAATGACGTGTCATCATGTTGGCATGTAGTAATACTACTCTTTGATGCAATAAGATGAGGCTGAACCAAAGCATCGCTGCTTTGTGGTGCACTGGTCCCATTTGGTATATTTTGTTAGCAGAGTTTGCCGTCTGAAACAAACCCATGAAAGTGACTGTGTTGTGAACTTTGTATCTCTCAGGCCTTAGATAATTCCTGTTCACTCTAAATGAGTGCAAAATACAATGAGAAATGAAGTATCATCTTTCAGACCAGTATGGCCACATCAACGTAACTAATGAAAACTAGAAGATGTATTTGCTCTTTGAAATGAAGAATATATATGCCAAGAGAAGGAAGCCAACCGAGATGGTAACACCTACTATCTTTAAGTGAAAAGAAAAAAAGGACAAGACACTTGTTTTTGTAAAATGTGCTGTCTCTGTTTACAGATTTGTCCAGTTTCCATCATTATACTGTCCTGCCTACTGTAATTTCTAACTACTGAACTTCTAAACAGACTTAGCCAAAGCTTGGAGATGCCAGCCATCTCTAAGTTGCAATAGAGTGAAGGCAACCCTCCTCTGTCCTATATAGACATCAAGATTAAGGGCTACTAAAGGCTTCTGATTTTTCAAGTGAGAAGCAGTGTGACTTTTGTATGTATATATGGATAAAACATATTTGGTATCCTTGAGGTGTTAAAATTCATGCTGTTATTTTAGGCCTTTTTTGCCGTGGTTTTATTTTTACTTTCAGATACGTAACTCTTAAGTGTTTGCAAGCAATCAGAATCAATTCCAGCTTTGATTAGCAGCTAATTTAAAACAGCTGATGAGCTACCGTACGCCTCCCTTTGGCTCGTTGGCATGTTTGCTAAATGGCAGGATACATTCCTAACTCTCTGCTTGGGTACGGTGAAGGCCATTATCTGGATTGTGGTCTGTCAGAACAGGGAACATTTTCTCCTTTTATTTTAAGAGGGAAGAAGCTGCTGAACTGCTTTGGAAGTAGTGGGCTGCTTATTGTCTGCCTAAAGCTCCCTAGACCCGTGTACAGGACAGCACCAATGCGGTTATCCTGTCATCATATACAGATCGCTGATTATCACACCCCAGTGTTTGTGATCTTCTGCAGCACTGCTTCCTTCTGTCTCTCATCAAGGCCCAATGAGCACAGACCGTGACAGGTAAAATCTTCTTCCAGACCTCAGATGCTCCCATACAAAGAGCTATGCTTAATCCCTAGCCTAGTGTGTAATTTAGTAATCTGCATGGTCATGAATTCCAGGGATATATGGGCAGGAAGCGCAGAGCAGTGTGGGTAGCAGGGCAGGCCTACAGAGTCATTTCAGCCTTTGTTGTATTGTGTGGCAAGGGATTTTGGGGACAATGAGACCTGTCTGTCAAAGATTAAGCAGACTGGAAGTGTGATTTATACCAACAAATGAATGAAGCTTTTTGGAGTGTTAATACAGCCACGTAGTAAATGTCCAAAGACTTAAACATACAATTTATGTGATGACAAGCAACATTGGAATTAATCATTTATTCTATATACCTTAGCCAGTGGGAATTCGATTAGGTTGAAGAGTTTATTTCCGTCCTTATCTTGATCAATATGCAACACTTATTAGGAGAAATGAAAAATCCTCTATTTTTGCTCTCTTCCTGACTTTGGTTTGAAGTTATTTTTACTAATTGCAGTTACTCTCCTGCACTGCCTCGTAGAGCAGCCCCTGACTGACTGGCGCTTCTTGTTATCAGGCACTGCAGTAAAGTTTTGCCTGGACCTGCTCTGTTTAAATCTCTAGAGATAACTGGAATCCTGCCAAATGTTATGTTTGTAGATTTGCAGGCATCTGCTACCTTCCACTCCTGCTTTGGTCTATATATTTCCAAGCAATGTGTAGATGAGAATTCACAGACTCCATTTTTTCCCCCTTTAAAGTGAATCGTTTGCATGTTTGCAAAACTCCCCTCGGCTCTGCTGTGAAGCAGGTCTCTGGGAAGAGATTTTGTTCTAAATCTGTTATCTTGAATAAGCAAATGGTTCCCATCTGAGTTCTAAATCTTGACTAATATTATCTGTTCCAACAGATAATTTTGTTTTTAGCAGAATGCTGTGCAGGGAAAGCCGCTCAGACCTTTCTGAAGCGCCAGGAACATGCTGGGAAGGCTATGGGAGGCAAAATGTAGGGGAAACTGCTTGCAGAGAATCTATTGTTCACCACTGACCCCTTACTGGACAGATCTGTGAATGGCCTACTTTCCCCGCCTGCCTTCTAACTAGAAGCATCCTCTGGGGCTGAATGACCTTAGTGGATAATGAGAACTTTTGCCGTGTTTCAGTCTTGTAAACAGAATGTTTAGGATGTGGAACATGGTCTGGTGACTAAAATGGGGGTTTTTAGATGTGTAGAGATGTATGTTTTAGATGGGTTTTTGTTGTTTTGATAATTTTTTTCTTTTACAAAAAGGCTATTTTATTCACCAGATGAATAATGTTCATACATGGTACGTTAGTAGGGCTTACAAGTAGCTCCGTGTTCCATAGATCATACACCGTGTTCAGACTTGGTTTCAGCATTACATTGTACTAAGCACTTACATTTGGTTGTAATAGCACAAAGACCGGATACTGGACAGGGGAAGGGATGTAAGTAATTCATCAGTCAGAATAAAGGAAAAAAAAAGCCAAGATCATTTTCTGGAACACTGCTTATGGCAATTCATATATACACATTTTCTGTGTAACAGTGACATTCAATAGAATAATTAGATTAGAAAAATAATAGAAAAGTCCAGTATGATAAAAGTGAGCCAAAAAGCAGTCTTAAGATCATGGTCCAGAATAGGTTAGCCTGTGACTCGGATTGCAAGCTAAGCTAGAGGAAAGGTTCAGATTTTAAATTCAGCTATCTCAGCATCTTATCAGCGTGTTCTTTCAGGAACTTGAGACAAATTGAGAGAAACTCTGAGAATGGATACAGGCATGCATTTGAAACTGCTTTTAGAATGCCAATGTTACACTTGTCATCCAAATCTCTATTGTTCACTTTCTGTTGATTCACTTGACATTCTGCAGAAACAGAGAACACCGTGACAAACATTTAGAAAGTCATCTTTCTTATTTATCATATTAGCTACCACCTGAAAAAACACAGCTGTATTTTATTGCAAATACTAAAATAAATCTGTGCTATTTTAGTTAGTATTATTTTCTGCAACCAGGTCACCTCAATATATGAATTATTACAAAATGTAGTAAGACTAATATCACTCTAATATAAACAGCCATGTTACTAGTTAGAATATCTGCTGATAAGCAAAGAGTAATAAGAAAAGCTTGAGCAACTTTAATGAAGATTCAAAGGCAAGCTGTTAAATACAAAGGTTGTTTTTTTAGTTGATAATATTTCAGAATTCAAACCAAGATAATTTTTTCTGCTTTAGCTGGAATACAGTGAAAAGGTTGACAGCAACATAGGAAACTTCCATGAGAAGTATGAAAACTAGGGGAGCAACAGAGCTACAGTTGCTAATTACAAATTAATATGATATCATGACATCTCCATTAAAATGGTCCTCAGTTGCGATCCCTTGAGAGAAGTTGTTGCTCGATGTGTCGTACACTACATTAGCCCTTTTTACTCAGATTGCATCTAGCCATTTTTTTTGCTATAATCTGCTCAGATAAACTGCAGGTCCAACATTGCTGGTTATCAGTTTGCTGACCAGTTTGTTGACAGCCAACTTCAAACCAGGAATCAAGTGGAAATTAGCACAGCCTTTGGAAAAAAAGACAAGACTCTTTTCTTTAGCTGTGGTGAGACGAGTGTTTCTTAGGTGTCCAAGTATCCCATTCAAATTGAAAGTCTTTGCCTGTCAGAAAGCATTGTGGAGGTTTTTGAATCTATGTAAAGGAAATACTTTATTTCATGACTTTTTCTTGAATGAACAAATCCGTCCAGCCCTTTAATTTAAAAAGTGGATTTGATTTGACATCACAGAATCCGGGAATGGATGAGCCTAGCTCAGGCTGCACACTCCAGACTGGAGTCTAAAAATTGCCTGAAGAGAGGGAATATTGCTATTGCTAACCCAGATGAAAACTAGGGCAGGATCCTGCTTTTCCACTCCAGTGCTTAGCAGGCGACCCAGCTGGTGAGCATGAAATAATTGTCCTAAAGGCTGGTACCCTTGAACTTCTTCCTGGCTCTTGTTGATTAGTGGGTGGTTTGTCTCTAGAAGCGCATGAAGCATTAAATCTTTGCTAGAAGTATTTAACTGACGTTTTTGCAACTCTTCTTGTACATCTCCATCTTCTTTCCCCTCTTTGTGACTGTTCCTGTAAAAGTACTCCTAAATTGCTGGTCTTCAAAGCGTCTTGTGGAAATGAGTTCCCCCAGATAAGTGCCAGGATTTAAATAGACTGTGAGCTTAGTTTAGGTGCTGATATAAACTAAAGCCTGGGAACAGCTTATCTGTAGCAGAAACTGCAGTGAAGTGAAAATCATTAACTACTTTTTGTCTCTAGCATAGGGCCCTTTACAAAGGCCAAGAGGACATCATGGGAGGTAAGTGATTATAAGAGCTCTGTAACCGTGCCCATGCATAGAAACCTCAAAGGCTTTTTGATTGTTTTCATTATTGGTTTCTTCATTGCTGTTCCTTTCTTTTCTGATTGAATGCCACATTTGGGGAAGCTCTGGTGCAAGAGGACACTGTTCCCACAGCATAAGGGAAATGGAAAGCTCTCTGTATCATCCATAGAGCAGAAGGGCTTCCATATCTTCATTTCACACTTCTGGGTCTGTTCCTTATATCTGAGTTACTGGGGGAGCAGGATGTGTCTTGGCTGTGGTTGATTTCCAGTTCTCATGAAGAAAGAGAGAAGTAGTCAAATGCAGGTGTAATGTAATATTAGAAATCGTGAGCCGGTGGAGAGGTACTTTGGAGCTTTTTAATACTATTTCCCACTTTCCTTCCTTCCTGTCTCAGGCTTCCATTTTCAAAATCCCACAGCTTTCATTTGGTACTATAGAGGCTGATAGATTTCTGTATGTAAAAAGAGTGAGTTGTTCGCTGAGAAGTTAAGTTCCTCACTCTTGTTTCCTTCTTGTAGGGTTCAGTTGTCACTTTCCCAGTGCAGAGCCTGGATTGTCATAGCCAGTGCCATTATGAGATGCATGAAAGTCAGCAGCTCTGCCCTTTAGTGAAGCAGGGAAGACCAAACCATCCTGTCTGCTAAGGAATACATTTATTAGGAAACGCTGGTATGGGCATTCTCTTCCTGCTGGATCTACTCGTTGTGCACATCCCTGTTCTGTCTCTAAGGAAATGCTAACTTTTCACAGCCTTTGCTTGCAAGGGGAATTAGGAATTTAAAAATTGGACTTGTTGTAAAAGAAAGAACTGGAGAGGAGCCCAAAGCAAATTAACAGATCTGGACACAGCAGACCCTGAGGAGGTTTGGAGTCTGTTTGGCTTCAGCATGTGGCTGAACCCTCCGTGCCTTTCTAGATACAATGTGTCTTTAATAGTCTTAACAGGCCTGACACTGGCAAGATTTCACTTATTCAGTACACTACTTAATACAGCTAATTTTCTACTGACAACATTTTTTTGCAACAATGAATCTTCTGTCGCTTGAATCCATGAGGAAGGCGGCTTGGAAATGCCAGCCAGAGGGGGAGGTAGCAAAACGGTCATTGTAGATGTTCACTTAAACGGTTCTTTAGAAACACGTTGGGCTGTTTTGGTTTGTTCTGCAGGGTGCTAGGGATAAGTGGAAGGGAAAACAACACAACACTGCCTGCTCTTCTTTCCTCCTGAGCCCATAGCAGATCCCTGAAAAAGTTGTGTGTTGCAGGGTGTATGTTAAGGAGAAGCTGAAGTTTGATGAGCAGAGGTTTTGATGTGACTGCCCATGAAATCACTGTGATTCAATATCAGTTTTCCCCAAGGGACTTGTCTAATATCTATAACTAATGTGTTATCATTCTCAATAATGAGTTATATAGGACATATAAATGGTTTATGAAAAATAATTTGCTTGACCTTAGCAAACTTGTTGGAGAGGCAATATATCTACACACACGCATATATTGTATGTACATATATATACAAACAGTATGTACTGCAAGGCCTGTAGCCAGGTACTGGAAATTGTATAAACTTAATAAACGCCAGTGTGTGTCTGAAGCCTATCCACATTGTTTATCATGTGCAAAACAACAGAGAGAAACATTTAAAATATGAGATCAAATTAAGTGATCCCATTTGATTGTCTGATTGAAACAACTTTAAACAGAAAATGTAAAAGCAGACTGCAAAGTATTTCTGCCAGTAATAAAAGTAATGCTCCATCCCTGGCAGTGTTCAAGACCAGGTTGGACAGAGCCTTGGGTGGCATGGTTTAGTGTGAGGTGTTCCTGCCCAGGGCAGGGGGTTGGAACTGGATGATCTTAAGGTCCTTTCCAACCCTAACTATTCTATGATTCTATAAGTAAGGATATAAAGTTGAAGAAGATGAAACAAAGTGAAGCTGGATGTAATTGTGGGCAGCTGTCCATTACAAGTTATGCTGGTGTGTAGCATAGCGCTATGGGTTACTCAAGAATGAAGCAATTTTTAATTATTCTTTTAATTCACACAGTTTTCAGTAAATGTGAAATCTAATCATAACCAGTTGCTGATCCTTTGCTAGAGCAGACCATCCAGATGTAGATACCTGCTGTTCTGTGCCACTTTAAAAGGCTTTACTGGCCTGTAAGGGCCAAAAAAGTAGTTGATAGTAAGAGCCAGTGGCATCTACAGATTATTATGGTTAAAGAAAAGCACTGCAAGCAAAGCCACGCTTTGACCCTCACTTCTCATTCACCCTGTCTCCTTTTTGGGGACTGACAGCTGAGGAGCTGTCATTTGGTTGTTTCCTACTGCCATGCTTTCACCAGGGACAACTTGTGTGCGCTCTGGGGAGAAAATGCTTTTCCTGTGCTGCCTTGTCTACTTTCCTGTAAAGCCATCAGGGAAATGGAAAGAACTCCTAGAGAAACCCTGTGTTTTCTCCTGAAAGAACTAATTCTTTTGTGCTAAAATTCAGCTTGGGACTTGTGCTGCTGTCAGGAGATGTACACAATATTCACAAGTGCCCTTCCCTCCGTTAAGGGCAGGAAAATGTTATGACAGCTGCTGTCCTATGTGAACAGGTCCGGGAACTGTAAAGGCTTTCTAGAACATTTTTTAGAGATTAGGCACCAACGACTTGAGGGAGAGAAGATGAACTGAGGTTGCAAAAGACCATAAAATCTCATAAAGCACTCAAACCTTTGGCTGGACTGTGGTCTTTTGTTCAATCAAAAACTGCTTAGTTCATAAGTAAATTGAAGTCAGTCAGACCTCAGTTGCTGCAGCATTTTTACAAAGATTTCATAATTGTGTAACCCATCCTTTTAATATAAGCCCTATTTTTTGGGATGTTGATGAGGGTAATGGAATGCCAGAGCCCCATGAGGTGTGGGAGCTGTTCCTGCCTGCTGGTGCTCACCTCCTCCTTCATGCCTCATTTCCCCAGCTGCCTCTAAGTCAGGCTTACATGAGTGTGATTTCAGAGGAGCAGAGTGAGCTGTTAGCCTTGTGTGCTGCCTGCATGAACTGCTCTCCATTAGTGTATGAACCACTTTAAAACACAAAAAAGCCCTCAAGGTGTCAACCAAGTTGGCAGAAAAACCTTTTGCCATGGCAAGTAGTGAAAAGTTCGTCTTGGAACATGGATCACCTGGGCCTTATTGCCGATTAGCTTAAACAAACAGTAGGTAAGCTGGGGATTCAGGAGTGATCACCTCTGCTGCTGTGACACCTGGGACACAGTTCATCAGTATCTACTTGCTGCAAGCCATAATAACTGTATCATGCAGTTTCTGATGAAATAACGGCGTATTTCTTGAGCGATCATCATGAAGAGGGCATGTGTCATTAGAATATATAGCATAGTGCCTTAAAAAGAAGCTTTAGTTCGTAATTTTCATACAACAGTGATTAATTTAACTGAACTACAACATCAGTCATTACCATGCTTTGTGAATCCTGATTCTTGTTCTTTAATTAAAATATCCCTGCAAATAGTACCTTTATATTTCTATAGTGCCTGTCATTCTGTGTGCCACACAGCGATGCTCATGGATCCCCTGCTCTCTGGAGCACAGCATAGGAAGGCTCTTGCCCAGCCAGTGGGCAGCACATGGATGTTACAACCCACAAATGACTTGCAGTTGCTTTCATGTTATCTGTGCTCTCTGTGGCTTGGAGCTTCTCCACATGCTCTTACTTTCTTATCTGTCTTGGATGTTTCTGTACATCAAACAAAAAGGCAATCAGACTTGAAGTTATCCTTTTTGACTCTTACATTTTCTTGAAAAAGTAGTTTCTTTAAAGGTTATGAAGTATAAGCTGGAATAATTGCTTAGATTTAACACTGAGTCACTCCTGGCATTGTCTGTGGTGGGGAAAAAGACGACAGTATGTGGTCTCTTTGTGTGCTATAAATAGAAATAGCAAATATGTGGAATTGATTGGATCAGGATGTTCCATGAAAGTTTTTAACTGGAAATTGAGCATTCTAAAGAACTTCTCAGATATTTAAATATCTGATTTAAAAATGAAGATATTTAAAAATAAAGATGTCCAGGGTTTATATGCAGTTCTCTACTTATAATATGGTAAACCTTCAAATGCAACTTTATGTTACTGAAGTGCAGGATTCAGAAAACAAACGGTTTATTAAATCAAATTTCATTATTTTTTTTTAAGCAGTTTAAAGATAGGGTGTCAAACCGTACATACATAGATGTGTATATTGACCTACGTTTTCTATTTGTGGTCATGTCTGGTGATGCTTAGTGGAAATAACAGAAGTATCTTTTGAAAATGGAGTTTATCCCACGAACTAAAATTGGAATCACTCTGAGAACAGGCTGCAGTTGCTCATTACTACATTAAAAGATTGGCCCTGAGATGACCAGGGCAGCCTTGGCAGTCTGCAGTGGGAGCATGCCAAGCGCTGCTTCATATAAACAGAAAACTCCTGAAATGAATTATGATATTGAAGAAAAAACTTGTCTCTTTTCTTAAAAATGAATTTAAAACCTAATTATTACCCTGATAACTTTTCTTAAAAAATCAAAGAAGATTTTGGGGAAGGTGCTGAATGTAATAGGATTGTTGCACGGGATGGTTTTTCCGGTCCGTTATTTCTGTGTGCATATACAGTTTTGTGTATTCATCTCATGCTGTGTGAGTAAAAAACTGTGTAGAGGAACTGTAAATTATATGACAGGGAAAACAAAAAAAAAGCCATTTTGAACAAGACTTTCTCTAACTTTTTAGAGGAAAAACTGAATAATAATTTTCTTTAAAAGTACAAAGCATTTTTCAGTAGGGAAAATAATTACTCTGGAATGTGAGCAGGGCGCTGGACACCTGACCTATAATTTAGGGGAATAGTGCAGGGTTTTTCACCAGTAATTGTTACAGTAGAACCATGGGGCCCCCGCTGAGACCAGGACTCTCTTGTGCTAGGCACCGTCTATGCAGCAGGAGATAACCACTGCTGCGGGAATCTTGCAGCTAAGGCAGGGCAGATGGAAGAGAGAAGGGAGGAAATGGAGGAGGAAAAAAGCGGTTAGCCCAAGGTCATGCTACTCTCTAATGGACTTGCTGCTTTGCACTGGTAGACACTTCATCTGAGTTCAGTCTTTTGTAACAGGGCAACCCTGATCAGAGAGAATGGCCATGATTTAAGTGGGTAGTGCTATTTGCCTGCATGAAAAAGCATCTTGAAGGATCCATCTGTTGTACGGGCTATCCTGTACAAATTGGGTACATATATCTTCCTTCCAAGTTTCAGGCTGCATGTTGCTTAATGCATGCAGTACATGAGAATATAGATTTTTTAGGTAATTCAATGCTTGGCTCTTTGGTTTGCCTTAATCTAATCAACTGAGTATAAGATTCTTCAGATTGCAAAGAATTTCTTGTGAAGTAATTCTTTATCGTTGAATTCTCATAGAGAAGGAACTACGTGTTAGTTTGAGAAAACATGAGCATCTTTAAATTCCGTTGCTCTCTTCATACAATGGACCTTAATTTTGCTTAGAAAAATAATAGTAATGCTTTGCTGCTTGAAATATGGCGGTCTACAAGTTTACTAACTAAAGTAGGGATCAGTCCTACCCTACCTGTATTCTGCTTAGTTACTGTATTCTAGTACTGTCTTACTGTATTCTGCTGAACTGTCGTCCTTTGTGAGTTCCAGTATCCTTTTTTGTGGATGAATCACTGAGCTAGTATGTGGTAGTGAGCGAGGCTGCTGGAACTGCCCCCGAAGTAAGCAAGCACTTGTGTTCCTTTTTGTCGCTGAAATAAGGGGCATGTCCTGTGGTTCCATACCACTGCCACGTGTGTTCCTTTGCACAGCGATAAACCAAATAGATTTACGCTTAATTCTCCAAGCTCACAGAGGCAATGGGGGAAAAAAGAATGTTTGGAATTTGCAGTGCTATGTGTAGCAGCTCTGCTTCAGTGGGCGAAAATTTATGTGGGGTATTAGAGCTGGCAAAGGGGTAGAGACAGTAGAGAAGCTGTGATGCGTTTGATTGTGTAGCAGTAGAGAGATCCCATCATTACCCACCGCACTGGCCTGTCCCCATGACACCCTGGGATGCAGATGAATTAAAAGGGTGAAGGGAAGGCGGCACATATAGCAGAACCTTTTCCATCTTGAAAGACACTGTCATCAAATTACGTTTTCAGACTGTCTTGTTTTACTGCTTTCTGCAGTGTGGTGATTCAGAAGCAGTGGGAGGTGTCTGTCCCTGCCATTTTTCCCTCTTGGTTACCACACACTGAGAATGGAAACCTGAATGTCCGAGACATCCCTGCATTTTTAATGTGTGTAACAGGGATGTGTATGACTCATATGGAACTTGTGGCACAAACTTGGTCAAAATCCTGAAATTATCTATGGAAGCACCACGGCGTATCAAGAAATAATGCAATTTTTTGCCATTGTCGTATTCATTACAGGGAGGCAGGCAGCTCATTTGTGCTTCTTGTGTAATATGCACAAATACGTTTGAGAATGCAGGTCATGGTATTCAAATATATAAAATTGTAGTGGGCATTTGAGAAAACATTCACCAGTTGCAGTAATTTCATAGACTTTGTCCTTGCTTGCTGTTAGGAGCATTCCATAATTTGCTTCTCACACAGCCAGGAAACCAAAATGATACCATTTGCATTAATTACTGATGGTTTTTCTACAGGCTACCAGACTCTCTCTGTATATATTGAACAATAAAAATAGGGAGCTGTGTTGATTGACTGTAGTTTCTGCTTGATGTAATTCACATTTTATGTTGAAGCATTTCTTCACTTCTAAGAGATGTTTTATTCTTTTTATCCTTTGGATAAGTATGAGCAATCAGTAAGTATTAGATCCTTCACTTTTACCTGCAAGGTAAGCTCACTTAGGTCAAACAGTAGTTCCACCTGGTGTTGAACCCTCTAAGTTTAACCTTGTGGTAAAACCTGAGTCTTCATTGTCGTTGTGCTTTTACCCTGGAATTGCCCCTGCACACCACGGAGTCTGCTCCTTATAATGCTTTTATGTTGGGACAGTTCATGGGAGTGTTACTGAGTGACGAAAAATGCTGCTTTTTCAGCAGTTGGAGGCAAGTTCTTTGTTTCAGCATAGAAAACATGATTTCCATCCACACAGACTTCAAAAGAAACAGTAGGAATTCTTGAGAGCCTGATTATCATAGCATAATCACATTATCAGAGAGATTAGAAGCACTTTACTGTGTCTTTATGGTTTAGTGACACTCTGAGGCACTGGACAGAATCTTCAAGTGCTGTTAGAATCTTTCTTGTAGGGCACTATTGCAAAAGAGAGCCTTTTACCTAGGGGACCTGAAATCAGAGAGCATGCTTAATTCCTCTGTCAGAGAGCTGCAGAGCTTGTAGTTACTGGCCTTTGCTGTCTCATCTAGATACATTTCTCAAAGTGACTTTCAGCAGAGCACAACAAAAGCCTCATAAAATGTTAATTCCTATCAGTTCCAGTCATCGTGAAGCACTATTGTTAACCAGGCAATCAAACTAATTGAATACCGAAGTGTTAGCAAGTCAAACAAGTGAGGAATTCACAGCATTTTTTCCTCTAGAAACCTTGGTGCGCTTTTGGATGCTGTTGCTTGTGTGAGTGGTGGCTGGCTATAACACTAACGTGCCCATTTTTAGGGTATGTCTCTCCCCTGCTGTATTGCCTTAAGGTAAACAGTCCACAACCCATGTCTTGTAACTGAGATGTTGCTTGAAGGACTCTGAGTAGCTTGTGACTGTGGGAAACTGAAAAGTTAAAGCTAGGACTGAAAGTGAGAGCATAGCATGTGATTTACGTAACATGTTCCTTGTTGTGTATGGTTGTCAAGGACCACTGAAGATTTTGGGGGATTAATGTTATGATCGTATGGTTCCCAATATAAAGGATTCCATTGACGATTAACCCAGGGTGAAGAAAGCTAAAAATAATCAACAGAAACCCCTTTTCAGATGGGAATCTGTGCCTCTGGAAGGGCACAGCATGGGCAGTGTCTAGGCAGAAAAGATACGGAGTATAACGCATGCACTTGACCTCTGTTAAAAGGCCAGGATGAAACAGTCACAACAGCAAGAGTGATGCTGGCAAAATAGCTGTTTCAGTAGTGAGGAAAGATGGAATATGGGATAAAATGGTTTAGCCCGAATAAGTACTAAAAATTATCCCAGAAAAAGAATTTTTAAAATCAATTACCGTTTGTTTCATTTTGTTTGATTATCACCACGTAAGGATGCATTTTTAAATTCACTGTAAAGCCCTTTTACCTGCCAACTCGTGGAGTCAGGACTGTGTATGTCTCCAGCTGAGATTACTCAAACACTTGCAGCAGGGAGCTGCATTCCTTCTGCTGGTTAAAGGAGTTAGGGAAAGAGAATGGAAACACGCTACCATGGGCATGAGCGTAGAGGAGGATTGAAAAGAGGGAGATTTGGGTTTTTTTAACTTCCTCCTCCATTCTATATCTTTCAGTGTGAAAGTGTGATTCTCTGCATGGATAGCTTCATGTAGTCCACTGTCTTGCCAGTAGAAAGCATAGCTGCCATTTTCCACTGCCAGTCTGGGACCTTAGGCTCTGTTGATCTCTTTCAGATTCTTTCAAAAGGAACCAAACAGGAAGTACAGAAATGTTTACAAAAAGCTCTGTGTAAAGTGTTCAGCTGCCAAGAGGCAGCTCCTGAGGGTAATAAAAAGTAAAGCACCTACAGCAATTTCTTTTTAAACCTTGGCGTGTGTCGGGAGCAAATACCCAGCTGCCCTGCACATCCATGTACTGATAGAACAATGAGAGCTCATCAGTCCCGTATGAGCGTCTGCAGTTGTAGAAAAGGCTGCCATCTCCGGGCACTGCTCAGTCATTGCACCTTTCTTCTTGTGCTCAAGGGAGACCTCAGAGCAGCCTTCCAGTATCTGAAGGGGGCCTATAGGGATGCTGGGGAGGGACTCTTCATCAGGGACTGTAGCGACAGGACAACGGGTGATGGGTTTAAATGTAATCAGGGTTAGATGTAAGGAAGAAGCTCTTTACTGTGAGGGTGGAGAAGCACTGGAACAGGTTGCCCAAGGCAGCTGTAACGTCCTGTCTCTGGCAGTGTTCAGGGCCAGGTTGGACAGAGCCTTGAACAACATGGTCTAGTGTGAGGTGTCCTTGCCCACAGCATGGGGGTTGGAACTGGATAAATGTTTTTCAACTTAAACCATTCTGTGATTCTAAGTTTGTGATTGTATGACTCCACATACTTCAGCTTACTTCCAAAAGAGCTTTAAAAGCAGCACAATGCAAGTTTGGCTAAGGAGATATGTAAATATTAACAGAAAGATAATATACCCTGTGGGTCACCATGCCCTTTTGGTAAACATATCCAACTGTCCAGTCCCAACAAACGCTAACCAGGACATGAATTGCCATTATGAATAGGTACAAGCATATCCAGTGCTAAGAAAAGAAGGTGCAGTTGAAAAGGAATGTACTAGGAAATACTAAAAGTCACTATGGTGAATAAGCACCACAACAGTCAGCTACAGAATTAGCTGCTGGCTATTAGACATGACTCTTCCACAGTAAAAATGTCACTATCTCCCAAATGTATAAATCCTCTTTCTTAAATGCTAGGAATGTCTTTTGTAGTACTTCTTCTTATTGAACAGACAGTACTGTAGAGATATTCATACCCATGCAGAATCCAAATGTTATGTTTCCAAGATTCAGAAGCAGAATGATACAGAGCATTCAGCTGTGATCTTTAAAAAAACCTTAACCTTTTGGGTATGCTTTCTCTCAAAGTTGAGTGCAAGTTTCAGTCAACTGCTTTCCCCAAGTGACCACTTTTTCTATCCAAGCTCATTTAGCATTTGCAAATGCTGCCTGACTGGCAGCCATACCCAGCGAGCATGTACAGAAGGAATTGCAGGAAAGCCAGTTCTCCCAGCGTCCTGTTGACACGTTACCATCCCAAGCAAAGGGGACCATATGCTGTAAGAAGTCAACATCCCTACACTCAGCAGCCTGTAGCTCCCAAAATATAACAGGAACAGAATTTCTTGTGCCATCTCTATTTTTTCCTCCCCTCCTCTTCAATTATTAGCTGGATTATTGAATTATTAGCCTTGAATCAAGGTTGCCAAGTCATTTTACTGACTACCCATTTGTCTAGTTTGTCGGAATTCTTGATCATTATTGATTTGGGTTGAACTCAAATTTGAATAGTAACTAGAACTCTTCTTTTGACATGAGGTCTTGGCTGTGATTAATAGCATCCTTTAACAGAGAAAACTAGTTAATACGACAGGCATTTCCAGAGCAGATCTACTGGCAGCCCTGTAAAATCTCACTCAATTTAATTCATTTAATTCTGTCAGGAATGAAGAAAGCAAATAAGAAAAGTTAAAGACTTCCTAGAGGATGTACCTTCTCATCACAAGAAAACTGTGCATATGTGTATATAAATACATACATATAAATATTCACAAAAAGGTTCCACACCAGCAGTAGAGGCTAACTACTCATCTCATTCTATTAGAATAAGTATTTCACTGACCAGAAGTGTTGATTTGGTTGAAATGTAAGATCTCCTCTCTGGTTTTTCATAAGTGCTATGGTAAGAACAGGAGGAAGAAAAAGGCACTTCTTTGGTTTGGGTTGCTTGGGCTTTTTTAAGGGAGAGTCAAAAAAAACCCATTTTCTTAGGGAGTATTCATGACAAAGCAGATCACCCATTTCCTCAGTGTTCTCTGTTCATTCTTCTCTATTACTTCTTTCTCTGAAGTAGTTAACTATTGCCATTACAAACCAATTCCGATTACACAATAAAGACTTTAGCTGCTCATATTCCTTGGAACAGAATGTGAAGTTACAGCTGACAGAAACTTAAAAATGCTGACTAAGGTAAGTATTACTGGGCATTGTCCAGAGTTACGAGCTTCCCCCCAAGATAAACCAGCTTCCCCAGGAAATTCTTCTCCAGAGGAAACAGGACAACATTCTAGGAAAGGTTCTCTTCTGGGATAACACCTTTTCCCCAAATATCTCAAAAGCAGCTAACTTCTTCAACCCCAAGCCTTTATTCTCTGCAATAGTCATCCTGCCATCCAACTTTCAAGGCTTTCCAGGTTAGAGCTTGTGGTACACTTCATCCACCAAGTGTTGCAAGGCACTGATTTTGTAAGGTTAATTTTTTCTGGTCCTGTCCCCTCAAACTGTTGACACGTACGGACAAGAAACTTAAAACCCAACCAGTGACACCACTCCTACAACAACTTCTTAAGAAATACTCTTTGTTCCTGCTACCTCCCACACCCTAATATCCCCTGCAAAAACAAGCTCACTTTCCTCATTTCCCATGCCTGGAAGCTTGTGTTTGGTAGCCAAGATGCACTCCATAACCCTGGCACTTCTTTTAAGGAAAGAATATACAATTCTTGCACCACTTCTGGAAAGGAGAAGCCAGAGCCAGACAACTTTGCAAAAAAGTAGCAATGCAGCAAAAGTAATCTAAACCTCTGGACAGTTACATTACACTATGAATGCAGTTTCTTTCACTTTCATATGTGAGTGATGCAAATAATAAATGCAAAGACTAAAGAGAGTAACAAACAGAAGATGGCAACCAAAACCTGATGCTAATCCTACCCATTAGAGAGACAGTGACATGCCCTGACATTGACAAACAGTTTTCAGATTTCGCAGGCACCAGAAGGATAATAAAGATTTGGCCTTCATTAAATTACCCATTTTCCTTCTTGCTGATTGCAGCTTCTCAGGCCTCGGACACACTCTCTGCAGCAGCTGCTCTTTCCCACCAGCACACAGCTCGTGTACTGCGCCAGCACAACTATCTGCATGGTTGAACAGCAAACTGATTCAGCTGAAAACCAACCTGGAAGCAAAATTCAGCTCCCATATGCATTTTAGTCCAAAGTTCCACGAACAGCTGTGCAGGAACAAGGGTTAAAATGGTCAGAGGGTGGGAATATGCAGCCTGACCAAGCTGGCATCACTGTCCACAGGGCCATGGAAGAGTGGCCAGAATGCTACTGCAGTATAGGGGAGGGACAGCGTTTTGATTTGAGCAAGTGATGTGGTCCTTGTGACAAAGTTTCCTTACTTTCAATACAAACATCAGTCAAAAGGATGGTGCATGTATCTGAGGCAAGACATGAACACTCTCATACTTAGTCCTCTCAATTGTTTCCTCCTTTAAATAGTCACGGCATCGCTATGTGGTTTGTGTGGAAGGGTATCTAATTTGGAAGTTAATTTTGGGTTTGTTTTTTTTTTTTTAATTGATAAATCAATGCAACTGCCATTCAAAGGGCAAAAGTATCATCAAATATACCATGCAAGTTAGACACCTTTGCTGTGTACATCTCTCTCCCCACAGCAAACACTTTTGAACTGCTCAGAGCTCAAAGCAAAATACCAACAGATCTCCTCACACAAGTCCTTAATATTTAACTACAGCCTCTGTGAACAGGTCCTTGCAATTACATTTGGGTACTGGCATTAAAGAGGCAATGAATGGATACGGCTCCATTCTGGGGAGCAGGAAGATAACCTGCCCTGACCTAGAGAAACTTCTGACAGAAACTTCTCCAGGTAAGAGCAGGTGTTCTCCTAAATGCACTCAAGCAGACTGATGAAAGGAACACCTCCGTGTGGTATCAAAGGGAAGCAGTGCAACCTGCACCATTAGAACAAATGGGTAATTCCTTTAACCTCATTAAGAGGAATCTGCTTTGGCCATGATGCCCTTGCCAGAGATCAAGGGCTAATTTTTAGTACTTGAATAAAAGAAAATCACTTGCTTTATCCCTCTACCTTTCTTTGTTTTCATGTTGTATTTTATTGCATTTGGGATAAGTGGATATTCCTGGGCTGTCCTAAAACATAGACCTTTCGCTGAGATCTGCAGGGCATCAATATTTTATTTTATTCATGATGTCAAACACCTTTGCTTTGCTCACAATCTACACTATACTTTGCTGTCTGCTTAAAAAGCCTAGCTCCTGGCATGCACTGCTTTCTTCACTTAAGGACTAATGGTCCTGCAACAGCGGGTCACCCCAAACCATCCTGTGCAACCTAGGGTCACTGTGGAGTTCCAGCCATAAATACATACTGGCATACATAGCCTCTCACACATTCCCTGCTGGCTTTGTGCTTGTTTCACTTGATGCTTGAACTTCACCCAAACTGCCCAAGGAGGCATAACGACCTTTGTCATGAAGTCCTAAAAGACCTTCCCTATTCTTTCCCCTGTTACCAATGAAGTTGCCACTCCAGCAACCACTACTCTTGGTCCCCATTTACTGACCCAGGCCACAAGTAACCCCTTATACATTTTACAATCTAATACTAATGTCACAGACAAGCAAAGAGACAGCTGAGGAGAGAAGAGACATGTCTCCTCAGCAGCAATGAGAAAGATACCTGGCTGGTATAGGATGAAGGAGGAATTCCAACACTGTAAGACACAACAAAGCAGAAAAACCTGAAATCTCCCAAGTTCTACAATCCTCACCCATCCCCAAAATTTCATCCAATCTCCTGGATAATTAACTCTGTTCCCCCTCAATCTTCCCTACCATAAATACCAAGAGAGGTGGAGTTAGCTGATAACACTCACGGGGAGCAGCAGCATGAAAGTGATGGGACTTCACAGAGTAACGGCCAAAAACTCGTTTGCTTCCCCTATGCCATATCCTTTTCTATTTTCTAAGACACTAAGCACAAATCAAAAAGCCACCCATGAAGAAAACAAAACTGAGAATCTCCAAGAGCTCAAAAAGCCCATTAAAGGGTAGGGTTGAGTTTCTTTCGGCTAGCATGTAACTAGCACAACCTAGCTAACCTGAAACCTAGACAGTAAAAAATGAAGGTGAGATTGCAGCATTATTTTTATTTAAGGAAAAGGCATCTCAAATTTCAACTTTCAAATCCGTTTTCTGTAAGGTAAAGCTGAGGGGTTTTTTTACAAAGTTCTTAAAAATACAAATTGAAGTTCAAAAGGAAGATTCATTACTTCAGGGAATCTAGAAAGAGTGTCTGGATTCAAAGTTGGGAGGTTTTGGTACCATACTGGAGTTTCCATAAGGAAATCAGGGAAATGTTAGCTAAATTACAGCTTCATTTTCAGCTCTCACTCTTCTGAAGTTCTTGCGGTGTAATTTTTCCACAATAATAACAACAGCTGTAGTGACATCAGCAAGACTTAGAAAAAACTGGAGAATTCAATTTAAAGTATATGACAGTATATTTTAAGGAAAACTATAATCCAAAATATTGGAAAACTGACAGAGATTGGCAAAAAATTTAGAAAAGAAGGATCATTACTTTCAGAACCATTCTAGTTCACAATGACTACCTGTAAGAGAAAAAAAAAAGAGAAAGGAGACTCAAGTTCAAGCTTTGTGTCCTCTTAAGTGTGGTCTGCTGTGGATGCTGACAGCCCTCCAAAATGGCATACAGAGCTCAAAAATGCTGTCTAGACTATGATTATGACTGTAACTCATCATTGCTGCCTTTCTCTCACCAATCACTGAAATCTCAGGGCTACACAACGAGTTGTATCAACTCTCCAAAGCCTGCATTGAGGCATGAGATCCCACGGCCAGATGCAGGATGCCACCAGCCCTCTAGTGATGCAACTGCCTGCAACAGCCACAGGCAAGGAGAAAAACGCACATGTGGGGAAGGACTCTCTAACTTAAAACACTCCTTGAGCAGAAGCAAATGTAAAGAGAAGCCAGAAGATCACTTACAGAAGAAGGAAGTCCTTGTAAGACTGCAAGTAAAAAAACTCTTCATTTATAACCACTTCTGTCTCTCTTTCTTCACTGATTTCTCATTGTCAGCAAAATGAATCAGAGGAGGTAACAGTTAGGAAAGACACACCCCCTCTAAGAGGCAAGGAATTTTAAAGATATAAACAGCTTCCTTCAACAAAAGGATTTTATATCTAAGTCTTTCTGCACAGAACAGCCCAAGAGCGCAAAGAACAGAATACAAGACCTTGCCTGTCTTGATAAGATAATAATAAAAGCAATAGAGGAGGAAAGGGAGCACTTGGCTGGAAAATGCTCCAAGGAGATGACTTCTTCCAACAGGACAAGTCTCTTTCAGTAAGTCAGTTGCTTGCTATAGCACCTGCCTTTCTCCAAAATCAGAGCAACTGAACATACATATTATGTCTGACATTTGCTGGAAGCACATCTTCTGCACAAATAGGTGTTTGGTGTAAACACCCATTTCCTACTGAAGCTGAGGGAGCACCTGGGGAAAAGCCCATCTAGCAGCAATGTGCCACAAGAAAAGCATCCAGTTCCTGTAGGCTATGTTTCCCACTGCCCTTTATCCATCACATGACTGGGTACACACTCATTCTGCGATAGGGAGATGATGCCTACCAGGAGTAAGTTGCTGTCACAACTGGACTAGTTCCCATCACCCTCTCAGAAGGGTTTAGGAAAACATCCCAACCAACTGTCCTGACGTGCCACCAAGAACCTGCAGGTAGATATTCCAGTTTGTTCAGGAAATGAAAGAGTCATCCCTGTCCTTCCCCATACAGCCCCTTCCTTACCACATCATCAAAAATTACAGTGGTTCATATGAGTACATTTTATTCCCCTGACAGAAAATTAACAGTTATCATAATCAGATCATTTAATTAATTCCAGTTTGGGCAAGCAAAGAGATCTAGTCTGAACACAACTGGGCAAGATCTGTTTGGCATGTTCAGGTACTCCTGCATTTGTACAATGGCATCTACACTTGTAGATCTATAAGTGCACATACACTGTACCTGTGCAAATATTGCTCACGCATATCCTGCAAATGATATTTCATCCTGACTTGATTTCAAGAGATGGAGACATCCTAATTTCCCTTAATAGTTACAAGCATCTTCCTAATGCCTTCAGTGCTTAATCACATTCATTGTTAACAATCTGTGCCTTCTTCCTAATTTGAAATAATCTTTTTAACTTCCAGGCACTGGCTGCTTTTCCTACTAAACTAAAGAGCCCTTTGGTACACAGCCTATTTTGGCTGAAGAAAATTGAGTAACTTTTAAATACTTCAAGATACGCTAAACCAATCGAGCACTTTAAGAAAACGTTTTACAATGAGTGACTTAATTAGCCAAGCAACACTGAGCACTACATCTTTGTTGCTTTTGAACACATCTTTAAAAACACGAATACTAAACCTGGTCAAAATATTCCCCAGCAGATCTCACCTCTCTGACCTTATTCCATATATCCTGTTACTACGGATATACATTAGCATCAAAAAAGTAATTAGCTTATTTTAGTAGCCCTCATATCTACAGTGTTACTCTGAGCACTTGCATACTGCCATGTACCTGCTATGCTCTTGCCATCCTTTCCAAGGTCACTGGTTTCTGGAAGAACAATTCTTTATTCTAGACATACAGCCTGCAGTCTTTCCCATAAGCGACATAACTGTGCTCCAGCTCTATAGAAACATATTTGACAATATTAGACCTAGTTACCCAAACAACTCAGAGGACACTGCACAGCTGCCATTCCTTCTTCATGCTTCACCACTCAGCGTAACCTTTACATAATCCACAAATTTGATCAGCTCTAACATCATGTTTTCTTCCAGGCCACTGATAAAAATACTACAAAGCCCTGGATCTACTATAAATCCCCAAAAAATCCTCCATTCATATTCTGGTTTTCACATCCACTATGTTTAATCTAGATTTTGACTCACTGAACATACATGAAATTGTATCTGTTAAACAAGATTCACTTTCCTACAACACCCTCACTCGTTATCATTAGAAGAGGCCCGGTAATACAATTATCACACAAATCCCTTACTTAAGTGCATGTTTGATACAAGAGCTTTAATTAAAATTTTTTGATCCTAGAGCACTGGCACTCACCAGCCATTTAACAGTCTCTTTGACTTCAAGAATTTTAAGTGAATCCTACCACCAGCCCTCCTGAATCAGTTCCCTTTTGAGTAACATCCCATTCTCCAAGTTTACTTTGTAGTCTGTGTGAGTACCTCCACTCCACAGTCCCTTTCAAGGCTGTCAGGTTCATAGATTTTGTTTGCTTTGGGGTTTGGTTGGTTGGTTGTTGTTATCTTTGGCTACAACAAACAGAGCCAATACACATGAAAACAATACACTTTAACAACCTATTTATTCCAGAATCAACAACTCCAAATATAAAACCCCCACACTTAACTGATGCTGATATCCTGGGTAAGACTTGAGGTTATCAAAGACTGGAAGAAATCTCTGATGAATCATCACATCTCTAAAATATCATTTCCACAGTCCTGATGGGCTCAAAAAGCTTTCTTTGCAAGCAGAAATTTTAGGTAAAAATTTTCATTGTTGAGGGACGAAAGATCAAGTCAAGATTCCGTTACCTCCACCATGTTTCAATTTTACCCATACATTGGTTGCCCTACAAACTGTACCTGATCAGCCATATCAGCCAAGTAATGGAAGGGTTCTGCACTTGTGTTGTGGTTTAAACCCAGTTTCTACTCCCCCCCCCCTTTTTTTTCCTCCCCCCACC
>JBCJKH010014398.1:13097-28940 GCA_039877255.1 Loriculus beryllinus | reverse complement strand
CCCTGATCAAAAATTCCTTCTCCAGTGTCTTGCAACTCCTACCTTTAACTTCAGTGCGGTGCGGAAGTAGAGTGTATTGTTGCACCATGGATGCATTTCTGTCATGCAGTGTACAAGTGATCTCCAGGGTGACCATCATTCCTGACACTGTAGCTGCACTTCAGTGTGTTAAGTAGCAAAAAATAACTGAAATAAGCTACTTTTTTTTCTATAATCCTTATGTAGGTGCTTCCTTGTACAGAAATCTCTTTTGTACTGCAGGGATAATAAGAATATCTGTATATTTTAAGTAAACTTTTTATTTCTATTGCCCCCACCCACGTGTACTTAGTGTCATGCTTTAGTAAGTTGTATTATCTCTAGGTCACAAAGCTCGTGGGGAAAAAAAGACCTCTTTTCTCTTCTTGTCTGCAAAGCTTTCTGCATTGTTATGACTATAAAACAGCAGAGCAGAGGAAGAGAACTGATTCAGACATGATAGTTTTGCAATAGTACAATGCATTAATTGAGGGAAAAATCAAACTGAATGCAAAAATAACTTCTTGTGTGTTCTTGTACTTTAAACATTTTCTTTTCTCAAGGCTCTTTATAATAACTTATTAACTATTAGAAGAAAAAGAGCTGTATTGAGTGACAGTAAGGCCTTAAAATAAGCTATCAAAAGAAGTAAGAAATTCAGTGTGAAATTATAACACTCATCTTGTACGACCTATTGAAATATCTTCCTAAAATGTGTATGCTTAGAACTCCGTGTTTAAATGGCATCAAATTTAAAAATCACTGGCTTAGAATGCTTTAAGTTATCCTGTATTTTATATAACTCTTCTAAAACTGCCGCTTGCTCAAATAGGTGTGATTTTATAGGCTACTAACCACTGAGAATTGTCCAAATATATCACCTTATTGAAACAACTGCATCTGAGTGTGAAACATTTGCCAAACCTGATAGCACAGGCATTTGGGTATTTCTTTTAGTGATTTGAACAAACTCTTGCACAGGGAGACAAGAGCTGAGCCACTGCTTATCTCTGGGATGGCTCTGATCTAAAGAGCAGATCATGTGTATAATATTCCTCTTCTATGAATTGGAGGCACTAAGTTTACTGTTGAGCATCTTAGCTACCTTTCACCCTCAATTTCTGGAAACACATTTGAGGACATAGCTAAACTAATCATAGCCCAATTCCCAGGCCCTAGAGAAAAATAAGTGAAATTGAATAATCAATAAAGCTGATTTTTCCTCAAAGTCTTGCTAACCTGTGTAACCCTAATACTGTATCAATAGAAACGGAAATACATAGCTGAAAATAATCCCTGCTTGATATTGTTTTTTCTTCATTTTTTTTTCTTTTGCCAGACAAAGTCTCAGACTTTGCATTATTTCTTTGCTACTCTTCTATTTCACATCTGCTTCAGAGCTAGCCAAAGAAAACTGTCCCATCTGTAGCAATATTTTTGCTGGTTTGAATGCTTCCAGCTTCCAGATGCATAGATTATGTAGTATGGGACTTTTTTTTCGCTGTTCAGTTGGTCTATTTGCGTATTAAATTGTAGCTTGTTATCCTGGCACATCATTCTCAGGTATTGGATATCAAAGGATACTTGCAGGGGCTATTCTGTGTGGCTTCAATAAGAAACACTGCCAGAGAGACAGTCACTCAGAAGGGAAGGATTGCTGTTGCCTGGAAGAATCTTAGCCAAATCTTCCTGTAATAGTGTTAAAGACAGACCACAACAGGGCAAAGTCACTGCACTTAACTGACTTTTGAATGGTATTGATGCTGTTCAGTGGTATAGATAGGTCTTACAGTAATTATTCTTTCTTTTCTGTGCTCAGTAGAAATGAAATTAAAATGAAGATGACCTGTCATGAAAAAGAGGAAAGGAGAACAGTGATTGAAGTAATTTCTTTTCTGCATTACCTGTATTTTAAAAGTTGTTTTGGTTTTCCCAGAGCAGAGTATAGCTCTTATGCAAAATAAAGATTTCCTTAGATACTGAATCACCCAGCTGTCTATCAAGAATTCTTGTAATGAAGAAGCTTCTGGCAACTGCACAGCATCACCATGTACACTGCACATGCAGAAGCTGCTTTAAAACTTGCTAAAGTTAAACCTCTGCTGTTTGCTCCTGATTTGCACATCACTGTATCTTTTTGCTTTTCTGTGCGTGTGTAGTACAGCTATGAAATGCATGCTTATCCTCCCTGAAATTTAGCTTCTGACACAGGTTGTTATAACTGAGAGAAAGAAATTCACTGAACCCCCAGGTGTGAGCAGCTCCTGGTGTGTGGCTTTCAGGGCTGCTGTTCTTTCAGTTTTCTGGCTAAGAGGAGGTTTTAAGGTTTTACCAGCTGGTTCTGGCCATGATGCTTTTGCCTTTGGCCAAACCATTGAACCAAAACCTAATCAACAAAAACAGCCCAAATACCAAAACAGCAAACCCAAAGGACTCTCATTATTGCACTAGTGGGTAATGTGTACGGGTAGGAATTTCTTCACCTAGAAAATGTGAAGTGTTAATAATAAAAATTGCCATTATTGAAGGAGATATTTACTGTGTGCCTTCTGGCATGATGTGTTCTTGGTTAACTAAGGTGAAGAAATAATCTCCTATTTGTTGATGCAGTGTCAATGGGGTTGAGTGGAGTAGGACTGCAACTCTCTAGATTGCAGGTGATTTGAACAAGCATGTTGGGAACAGGGCAAAAATGCAGCAGAAATTAAGCGTTTTCTAAACCTTATGCTGTCATATCTTATTGTATGTACTGGTATGACATGTTGCTTCTCTTTTTCTTCTAAAGAAACTTTTAAAGACTTGAGGGTAAAGTCCTGAAGATGAAGGAATATGATTTTCAATTTCCCCGCTTGTTTGATGGCCAGGAAATATGTCCCCTCAGTTAAATGCTTAAACTTACGGGTATCTGCTATGGTGCTTTTCAAGAGGGACATATTTATTGTAACTAGCTGTAAAAATTGCAGTCTCTACTTACTTTCAGAAATCTCTTACTATCACTGAAGTCAATAATTTTAAGGCTAATGGATGGTCAAGATTTTGTGAATGGAGCTTATTTGTCTTAAAATTAACTTAATCTGGAAACAAATAATCTTTAAGACAGCAGGAAAGTATGGGCTCATATTGATTTCTAAGTGAAAAAACAGTTTTATCTGTAAAGGACAAATTGGTTTGCACTGATATAAGCTCAAGAGTAAAAACCTCAAAAGACATAGAAGTAAGTAGGTTTCTATGCAGTTCTTTAAATGTTTGAAGTGACTGTCAAGATATTCTCTATGTTAATAGAGCGCCAGTTCAGATTCTGAAGCCAGTCTGCTCATAACCCTTATAAGTTGCCTGCAAGTAAAGAGTGGGACGTTTGGAGTGCTCTCTCCATATACCTGAGAGCCTGTCAGGATTTCTCTGCAGTCACCCTGAATGTGAACTTTAATCTTTGAATTCAAAATGAACTAAACATATCATTACTACTATTCAAAAACTAAGACCAAATTGTTTGCATCTCTTAAAAGAAATTTCCACTTTATGAATCAAGTACTGGAAGGATTCAGCTGGTGGGGGAAATGAATGGAAACAGTCAGCTGAAATAACAAAGCGGTTGCTGCCAAAGCAGTAGCAGTAAGGTATTTAGGCTGACCCCTACAAGACTACAAATTACCTGTTCATACTTTGCAGTTGGCAGTGGTGACATGAGCTGTACAGACTTCATTATTTCAAGTCTTGTCCTACTGTAGCACAGGTATAACAAGAAGGACCAGCTGCTCCCAAGTCAAGAATAAGATTTTCAGACCACTTTGTCTCGGCCTTCTGTTGCTCTTGCAAGATTTAATATCAAGCCAAAATCTGTGGCCCAGCCTTCCAGAGCCCTACTTAAAAGGTAGCTTCAAAGAAAGAGTCTGAAAGGAAATTGGGTTACAAGAAACATATTCTAAAATGGAAAATAAACCACCAAAAAAGGTGAGCTGCTGGAGGTTGTTTTATTTACTTTTAAAAAGTTCCTGTTCTGTGTTTTGCATTTTAAAAAACATACATTATGGGGAAATAACCATTGTTAGTCTTGTGACTATTGTTTCTTCTGTGCACGTGAACCAAGGTATTCTGGAATGGGTTTTTCTTCAAGATCACAAAGAGCAGAATTCCCAACTTCTGAGTGGTAATTCAAAACCACTGCTTTTACTTACTAATGTAAATACGTAAATAGAAATCTTAATTTCTTCCTTTTCTGATCTTTTCCTGTATTTTCTCTTCAATCATCTTTATCTGGAAGATGGCGGGTGGATAGAAAATGTAGTTAGCATAACTTCAGAGACCAGCTGGACAGGGGCAGATATGTTGTATCAGTTTCAAACAGTAGAATTGGATAAAAATGAGTTACGTTACTTGAATTCTGCTATAATTCTAAGTTATTATATTCCTTTCCTAAAATACATAATAAGGACTACCAACTATTGTTACTCAATTTCATATTTTCTTCAAGTGTACTTAAATTGAATATCTCTCTGTTAGTCTCATTTTTGCTAGAAAAATCCAACAAAAATAGTGGGAATAGTAGGCATGTAACAGACCCTTAATGGTAGAAGAATTATTGCTCTGTCATTTCAAATGGCTAGATTTAATTACAACTGCCTGCTTTTTGTTAAAACAAACTGATGACTGTTTCTAATATGGAATTCATCTTGTTGATAAACCATCTTGAGATTTTGTCTTCCTTTTGCTTAAGTTTACTGCCCCTAAATGTATTTTTATAGACAGTACAATCTATAAAATATTTAATGCATGAGTAGAGAGATGTGGATGTTTATAGAATATTTATTAGGTGACAGAAGATACTGTTTGTTACTGTCTGTCTTCAATCACAGCCAAAAAAGTTTCACTCTTCTAAGGGGAAGAATATGCGTTGAGCAGGCTTTGGTTTTGCATGCCTTTGAGAGAACAGAGGTGTATAGAAAGATTAAATCTACCACTTTGTAGAAGTGTATGCACCATGTGAAAGCTTAGAGTCATGGACTGGGGGTCTTTTAAGATGATTCTATCCATGCCAGCATGAACCTCAATATTTCTGTGGTATTTTGTTTTTTTTAATGGTGACTTCTTGGTGGGGATTAAATTATGCCTTTGAAAATCATAAATCTCTCTTTTTAAAACTGCAAATAGAGAAATTTTCTTCTTCTGAGGTATAACTGTCTTCCAGTTAAGAGCTGATTTACAACTTAAATATTAGCCTGTTGCAGTTTGGTTTCAGATTTAATTATAGGTCTTAAATGTGAAGAAGAGAATCTTACTCTTTGTTTAGGTAAGAACTAAGGCGTCACTGTTTGCTGGATAGCTTGAGATACCTGTTGTTGGATATTGCAGAGAAAGTATGAATTTAAATAAGAACATGAATCCTTTTTCCTTTTAGTTGGATTTTTGCTGTTAGAACATTTCTGTATCATTGAAGTTCCTGATAGTGGTCGCCTTGAGAAGAAACAGTGCAAAAGAAAAGAGAGGCAGTTGACAGTACGATACGTTACTGGAAATAATCTGATTTTCTGGCAACTTGAATGAGGTTGTTTATTTGAAAAATCTGTGATAAGCCATTAATTTGGGAGAACTTTTCCCTGGGCTGTGCTTGATATTTATTGGCTGCTGATTAAGTCAACAGAATAATTTTCTTGGAGCGTACACCATGCCTTTCAGATCAATCATTTTTCAACCATGACAATATTGAAATCCCATTCTAAAAAATAGGATTATACTATAATCCTACTAGAAAATCTTTATAATCTTACCATAAAATGTTTTAATCAGAAGTGGTCTGAAAGTCCTCAATCCCCACTGTTAATGTACTGTTTATACGTAGATATTTGAGCTATAAGGAATGTTTCACGTTCTTTGGAGTGTTTTGTTGGTGATAATTCCCTGGTGCAATACAGCAGGATGGTTCATTACAGAAATTAATCAGTATTAATTAATCAATGAAATTAATCAATCAATACAGGAAAACAAACCTCAAAGAATCAAAAGCTCATCTATTAATCAATAGTTATTACATGGTTGGACCAGATGATCATTTTGGGTGCCTTCCAGCAAAACTGTTCTATTCTACTGCTAACACAGCTTTATCATTTCAGATTTAACAATTTCTGTCTCCTGTTTTTAATTTTAAGTTTTGTGTACTCTCATGGGGTAGTAAAACTTACTTTTCTTGCATTACTGAAAGTGTTCTAAAGCTCTTTCCACCTCTCCTTCTACAGTGTTTTGGTTGCTTTTAGAAAAGAGATTTAAAAAAGTGGAGGAACAGACTTCTGGTTTGGTTTGCAAAGTGAAGGCATGAACCTTTAATTTCCTGAATGCTGTAATTTCTTTATTGGCTTAAAGCTAAAGGAAAGAAGGAACCTTATCTGAGGCCTGGTCCTGGGAATAATTTTGGTCCTGTTATGTAGAAATGGTCACATGTAATGTGAGGATGAGAGATGAGTTTGAGCGTAGTTACTGAGTGTTAACTTTTATACAGCTTTTAAAACCATTTACTCCAATGCATATGTTAGTTACAGTAAAAGACCAGACTAAAGACTGATGCGTAGGGTGGCATAGTAAAAATGCATCATTTCATAAGGGTGCTAAGAGCCCGTTTGTGATAACAGGGCAATGTCAGCTGTAAGAATTATCATTGGGCATCATAGGAATGGCTAAAATAATACATAACTTTATATTGCTATTTGGTTTTGGCTTTAAGGAACTAAGAGCCCACAGTCTTTGTTGAATTTTGTTGTAACCGCTGAGATCTAGAATCATACTTGCAATTAAAAAACAATGTTGGAAAACAGTGATAACTGACTATTGTGAACAACCCTATTGCCACAGGGCAGACTACATAACAGAGGTTATCTGCTGCTGTGCCTTTTTAGATGGGAGTTACTTTCTCAGCAAATTCTTCTGGTATGTCACATGCTCAGCATTTTATCTGTTGCTTTTCCATTGCTCACCACAGCCATGTTATTTTCTGTGTGTGCATGCTTGTAGAGTCTAGCTTCTTTATCCTGAGCTGTTCAGCTGTGCCAGGGTTATAAATTTGGATGTACTGAGTAGAAATGGAAAGAATGGAAAGGCTGTATCTGTATATAAAAAAATCTGATCATTACTGATCCTGGAGTGCTTGCAGCTGTTGTGTGTCCTCAATTTTTCTTCATTTAACAGGCAGAAAAATGACAATTGTCATTTTTGGCTGGGTTGCATCATATTTTTTGTTTAATGTTCTTTAGCTGCTCTTTGTTTTACCAATGCAGGAAAACAGTGTATTGCTGTTAGTCTTGTCCTGTCTTCAGATTATCCGTGTCCTGTGACTGTGTTCGGCCAACAGCTGGCTAACTTCTGATGCTATTCATACCACAGCTATTCTGAGAGCTTTTTCTTAAGGATTAGCAGAGTTAGCATGGAACATATAAAACAATTCAAGGGAGTGTTTGTGGTATAAATAAAATATTCTTTGATATATGTATCCTTTAAATTCCATTTTTAAACTTCAGTCTTAAAGAGCATATAGTGTGTTTCATGTACCCACTCCAACCTAACAGAGCAACGTTTTGAATTATCTCATTGTGTAATAATGTTCCTGTGCCACTCTCAGGCATTGTTCCAGATTATTCTATCTTGTTTTTTTGTTTGAAAACATTCTCTTTTCTGGTATTATGCACAATATTTTTCTAAGACTTGGTTATGTTCGGGTGCATGATGTGTCTTTTTTAAATTCAGGTACTAAACTACTATGGGGTGAGAGGAGTTTGCTTTGCTGGGGAACAGCAAAAAGCTGTGGAAGAAGTGATTGACACAAGTCTTAGCAGAATTTTGGGAATTATTTCAGGACAGCCTACGTGTGTGTGTGTGCATGCTTGACAAAAGAGGCCTTGTCACCTGCTTCAAAGAATGTCTTTAGGGTTCTTAGAATTGGATGTGCTGGTGCCAAGAACAAGAAAGGCAACTTGCAGCACCCTTACGGGGCTGTCATTAAATCGAGATGTATCAAAGCAGTATTGGTGGCAAACTGAAAATCCAAGCTGCGTCAGTTCTCCCAAGCATTCAGGTTCAGTTTATAGCAGTAGTGGGGAAAGTTTGTACCCTGATCCTGAAACAACTGATAAGCTGTCTTTGATACATGACAGATGGAAGAAACTTCTAAAGCAAACATCCAGTTAAGTAGCTAAAAAATAGTACAGAAATGTAGGCAAGAGATAGGAACAGACGGCCTGAGGGGTGAGAGAGTGACAGGGAAAAGAAATGCTGAAGAAAATTAAATGAACTTTGTGTGGATCTAAATGACAATGGTGTGGGTACCAGGTGTGCTGGCTGTCATAACCCTTTTCTCTACAAGGTACGTTTTGTTCTGTATTGGCTACATCCTGTTCATAGTGAAGACTAGTTCTAAAGCTAATCTATTATTGTCATAATATGCCTAATAACCACAAATTAATAATTTTCTCAGAAGCTTTACTTTAGTATTAATTCTTGGTATTTTTTTTCTGCAATGAGCCTCCTGTAGCTGCAGTGTGCTTACATGGAGCTGTTAGTGCTCAATAAATTGGTCGGTTTGGTCTTATCACATGAATTTTGAGTTTCCTTAGGTGACTTTTTTGCTTACCAGCATCTAAATTTTAATCTTGAGTCATGAGTGGACTGCTCTTTCTCTTTGGACTTTTTCTCATAATTCCCATTTAGAATACTGAAAAATTTTACCCTGCAACAAAGGAGAAAATTCCAGCCTTCCATTTTAAAAGTAATGGAAATGAGGTTTTAGAGAGGGAAAAGTCTTTTCACCTGTGAGAAACTGACAGGTTGATCTCCAGCTTAAATGTTCAAATCTGGTCTGTGCCACTGAAGTAGACGTGGCTAATTTGGCAGGCATCAAAGGAAATATTACAGAAGCATCTTCAGAAATGAAAGTCACAGTCTCAATGGGCCTAACAAGTACATTAATTTCAATTATATTCTTGATACTACTGCCAATATTCAGAAACAGATTAAAATACGCTGACATGTTTTCATGGAAGTGCATTCATTTACTTGTAGGTTTTTTTCTTAAAGGGTGAACAAGAATTTATAGTGCTGTCAATCTGTCACTTTTAATGCCATGTTATTAATTTATGAATATAAAATAAAGTTTCAAACTATAAAGCTAAAATGGAATATGAATACTGTGATTAAGGTGCTTATTCAGCAATAATAAAGGCATAGTCTGGAGGGAAATAAAGAATTTCAATCAGGTAGTACATATGAAACTTTTAAGAACTTCTTAGTTTAAGCTTTGTATTAGTTTATTGTTGTCTACCAGAAGAAATTTCTTTTCAAAAACACAGGCTGAGCAAATTCTTCCAAATTATACATTTCAGGATACTTTGTTAAACAAGAAGAGGCTTAGATGATTTTTGATTGTCTTGTACAAAGTCTGGCATATAGTTTATTACTTAGCAAACTGGCATAAAGGAATTAAAACCAGAAAAGCAAGGTGTGTGTGATGCAAGAAATATCCAATCTGTGGTTTTAACTTGCTCATGCCAAAAAAGAAGGCATTACTGGTACATTATGTAGCAAGCTCATACTGTTTCAGTTTAGTTAATATATTTAGGTTACTGTTAGGTGACTAACTTGAAAGCCAGTCAGAACAGACGCAGTCTTAAGTGTATTTTCTATAACATACTCATACAAATAAAGTGACAAGTTGTATATAAAAATAATAGAGTAAAAAAGCAAGTTGTTTGGCTTTGCTAAGCATGTGCTACATGGTACCTAAATGGATAGAAAGGTTCTATGTAAGCTATTAAATGCTGGTGGAAAAGTTCCAGATTCATAATAACTTGCACCATTCTCCTTTTTGCGTTTTACTGTACTCTGAGAAACAATAGCATCTGTGCCTGTAAAGCAGAGAGTAATTTACTCCTTGTCAGTTAAGGTCATAACAAAAATCTACTTTATTTAACAGTTCATAAATCTAATTTTCTTCCCTGTAGTTGTGTTTTCAAGGTAAGCACCAGTTGGCAGAGAGAGAAGAAACAGAGCCTCAAAACAATGAGCCTTGTACTGCTGTGTGTAGCTATTTTAAATGAATACATGTCCTACAAGATATATTTTAAGTGCCAAGTGTAACTGGCAGGAATCTAGCGACCAATATTTAAATGTCAGATATGTGCGTGTATATACACACACAACTCTAAAAATACTAATTTTTGTGCCAAATTCTTGACTGTTTTCAACTGTATTTTGTTGAATATAATATTTGGTATTGTTACTGGAAAGATGGAGTGCACTGATTTTAAGTAAGTTTTCTACCCGTCTGTCTGCCTTGGGTAATGTTTGTTTTCAATGCTTAGCTATGCCCTCTGTTTCATTTACATTTAAAATGATTATGCAGAGTTATCTGGTAAGACTTGAGCAGCCAAATGGATTAAAAAAAAATTAATGACAAATTAGATTTTAAATCACAGGGAATTTCAGCTTCCAATCCTATGAATTCCACATACGTAGTTTATTATAATCTTGGGGACAAATGCATTCAGCATGCTGACAAGTTCAATTTCCTCACAGCTTTATTACACAAATTACTTAGTACAAGGAACAAATGTCAAATGCCTACTGCTCTAAACTAAGAGCATGAATTTTGAGCAAAGCTACAGGGGACTTACTAGAAAAAACTAGTGGTTTGGTTTTGATGCTGGCTCCAACAATGCCATTGCTACTCTTTCTCTATACTCTGGTTTATCTCACTCCCCCCATCATTCAGTGTCGTCTTCTTTTTCCAGTTGCTTGTTTAGAATTTAGTGTGACAGTTCTATCTTAAAATATGTGAGCTGCATCTGGATTTTTCTTTACCCATCCATATCTTTCAGATATTTGCCTTAATCGCAGTCTGTTAAATGAAACAAGCAAAATTCACTAATGTATGCCATGGTCTCATGAAATATATCTCGTGTCACGTACAGTTGATGTGACTAGCCAACTCTGGTGACCCAACAGAGTTAAGAGAATACACTGAGATATTTTTATCTCAATGTGGTTAATGCAGTCTGAATAGTGTATTAGCTTTGGAATGATCATTTGCCAGCATTGTTAGGGTTCCTTGTGTTGGTGTAAATTGATTTTCAACTTCAGTGAGACTTCAGAGTGATTTATTGCGAAAACTGAATTTATCTATGATTAGGTTTAGTATGAGAAAATCAGGTGTCAGGAAGCCTTGGCTTGTCTGTAGCCTACCAGAGCGTAACAGTGTGTTTCTAGGTCCTTTCCAGTAGCAGAATTTTTTGGATCTAATTATTTTATTTTCTGTTGGGTTTATGCATTCCTGACTTTTACTGTGGTGCCCTTTCTGTTGTGAAAGGTTTCCTTTTGGTGTATAGCTAATGCCACATCTTTTTACTTGAGAAATGTAAGAATCACACCAGAAATAAAGAAAACCAACCATGCTCATGATGTAGTCCTTCACATCCGTAGTGATTTTACACTGTTTAAGTACTTTTTATAGAAAATAGACAGAACTTTTTTCTATTTAAAGGTCAGATTTCTTCTGTAAATGCACTGAGCAGGCACAAGACAGATCTCCACCTGATGTTCCCTGAGGTTTCATTTACTCATTTACACTGCTTCTTTCATTGCTTCAGTCAGATTTACAAAGACAAGCAATGTCTTTCTTAAGTGTCCCAAGAAAATGCTGGCCTTTCAGTGCAAATGTATGCAATCAAACCAATGCTCTTAAAAGTAATAGAGTTTTTAAAGAAAAGGTTTGAATTCAGTTTTGCTTTCCTTACTCCAATTCATGATTAAGTCATGTGTTTCTTACACAGGAATTCCTCTCAATATAATTGATTTTTAGTGAGACAAACATATGGTTTAAAGAAATCTCCACCCTTAAACAACCTATCCTACCATACAAGAATTAATCCTTAGGCATGTCAAATTCAGTGAGGTGGCACGCAGCAATATAATGCCCCTATTGTTATTAAATTGTAAAGAAGAAACAAATTTGAAAGTGAAAAATGTCAGACTCAGTGTATATACAAGTTTTTGTTATTTCCTCTCATTCTGTTAAAAATCTGAGTTTGAATTCACTGAACATCCACAAACAAATAAACAGCATCAAGTTATTATATCTGTCTTAGGACTATTCATGAAACTACATGAGAAAGGGAGAGGATAAGGGAGTCCTTCCTGCTCTTCTAAGCAGGATCAATGATCCCTCAGTTGTTTCTCTCACCTACTGTCTTTTAGGGGTGACTCCACTCAGATGTTTTGGATAACCCCTTGTTCACTAGTCTTAAAATTAGGAATTAGTTGTGTAATATCTACCCTAATTTTCTCTGCTGCCATTTAAACTCCTTACCCCAGACACACTGAACGTGATGAAAGAGATTATTCCTTTCTTTTGCAATGGAATTGTGTGTTTAGAAAAATATATGCCAGTTTACTTTTATCTTTCTTTCTAGTTCAACAGCCTAAGCATGTTGAGTCTTCTGTAGCATGTATTCCTTCTTGCTGCTCTCCTGTGACTTCCCTGGGCTGTTTCTCATCTGTCCTAAAGCACAGGACAGATGAGAAGCCGGATGCTGTCTGAGCCCATACAGCTGCGCAGGGAAAGATTTGCTTCCCATCTCTAATAAGTATCCACACAAGGGGCCTGAAAATGACAGAAAGATGAGTTCATATAAAATGGTTTCTCCCCATTTTTACCAGGTAGTTAATTTAATCAGATGCTGATTGGAGAGGGCATTCAATAGGTTGTGATTTTTCAGTAAAAACAACAACTAAAAACATGCCTAGATTTTAACAGGCATTGTTTGCATGTCAGTCCTTCTAGCAAGCACCTAAGCAACTCATAAAAGCAGGCTTTGAAAATAAAAGGAAAATCTTAGGTCTAGAGTGTCCAGTCAGTCACTTGTGTTTAGCTGGATAATTAGTGATATATACTAGTGTGCTTATTTTTATTTCAATTTAGGGAAAAATGGCTTTTTTCTCTGGCCATTTAAGCCTTTGTTCTGACTTTATAATATGTATAAATATTTTGCAAGCAACTGAATAGATTAACCAAGCTAAAGATAATGTTTCTCCCTCTCCCTCCTCCACTTTTTCATCCTGCTAACTACAATAATTTTTAGGTGTGCTATGATTTGCATGTAAGTATTGTAATAGCATTCCTGGATGTTGCTGAGCTCTTTACAAGCATGATTAAGGAGATATTGGAAGTCAAATTACAGAGAATTATGTGTTCTTTGATCCAAACACTGCCCTCCCCCAAGTAAGTTGCCTTCAGAAATGAGCGTTTGTTCTTCAGCTTGCCAGCAGCAAGAGCAAAACAGAAGCTCAAATACATCTTAATTGTCATGATTACTCTCTCCTGATTTAGGAAACACTTGTTTCCAGCTCTGATCTATCTGATGTGGCAGAGAAACATTTGAGTACTTTAAAGCATGAAAGCAGTGCTGTGGCTGGACTTCATAACCCTACTTTGTCTCTTTCATGACTGACGCTTGAAACAAGAGCCTACTGAGGGCAGTAAAATAGAATGTGCATTTGCAGCTACAAGTGTGTTCAAAGCCCTCTCATCTTTGACTTGATATGAGCCAGAGAAGGCAGCCTCACTTGAGGCACTGGTTGCCTGAGATTAACCAAGGCAGTTCCAGTGAACTACTCTGAACTTCATCCTTTCCTTTGAACACCTATCGTCTTACCGAAATGGATGAAAATTCTAACATCATGGTTCCCTTAAAATATCGCTGTTACAGTCTCCAAAGGGGGGGTCCCTTTTGCTCACTTGGAGCTTTTGAGATCTCTTCTAGATACAATGATTTTACTGATGGTAAGTTTCAGACGACAGCTTCCAGCTTTCATCTCTTGTATCAGTCTTCCCTGCCTTTTAGTTTCAACTTGCAGAAAAGAGTAGGTTCAAGACCTGAGTCCAGTTTGTCTTCTGATGGTGCAGACCCAGAGCTGTTTTGTGGGTTACTTAGAGGAATGTGGGACTAGATCCTTGGCCTACCTCAGCAGACAAACCACACTGATGAGCCTCAGGAATATTCAGCAATCTATATTCAACTAAGTTGAAGGAAACTGTCTCCATGTCATGCAAATGTGAACTCAGATGGTAAAATCCTGGTCACTGATGAATTTAGAAAAATAAGTGGCTCAAGACTGAAGCAAGCTGTATGATCTGTCTCATATTCCCCTAGTGCTCGCATTCAGTTTAAGGCAAAAATTTGTCTTTCCATGCTCTAAAACTGTACCATGCTTATGAAGTAGTTAATTTCTTTTTTTAATATTTGTTTTATTATGGTGGCTTCACTTCTCTCTTCCACAGTTAATACCAAAGACATCCAATCACCATACACTGCATAAAGGCAAAAAATATGACATGAGAAATCTGCATAAGATTCACCTTTTATTTGCATGAAGCTAAAGCACAAACTACATGATCATGAAGCTCTATTTACGATCCATCAGTAGTGTTTCTGTCATCTGTGTGTCCTGGGAAGTTTTTTCGTTTCCCCCTCCCGCTTAATGTCATCTTTCTAAGATGTGGTAGCCTTGCTGTTTGGCTTCTTTCCTTGGAAATTGCCTGAGGATATCCTGGCAAACATTTTTCCTTTTCCTTCCCTCATCCTCACCTCCAGAATTTTTCTTTTAATGTTTCATATTTTCAATGTAGTTCAGAAAGGATTTTGGATTGTTTCCCCATAAGATTGACCCTTCTGAGCAGTGACAGGCAGATAGAGTATATCAAAAAAAACTAACCTAATAATCTAGCTGCTGACGGTGGGTTTAAAATGAAATGTTGGCCCCAGTAATAGAATTGTTTCTTAAATCTTTGGCCTGTTCATGTATACTTTAATCCTGGAATACCACAGAAACAGAAACCAGAATTCCTTCATGTCCTGATTTATTTTACTCTTCCTACTTTCTTTTATTTCCATATTAGACTGTGTGGTCTAATAGGACAAAAAAAGTGGTGGTAATACAATGCCATAGTGACTATTCACACGCTGAAAAGAACTATGTGAAGTTTGTGGATGTTGATGAAATTTTCTAAATCTTTGAGAGATTTCAGGAAATTTCCTTTAGCTAATTTCACTAAGGTATAAATGAGAAACTGCCTAAGAAGAGGAATAAAAGATGCTTTTGCTGGGGTTTCCTTGTTTTGCTAGGTTTTTGTTGTTGGTGGTAGTGAATGATCTATAGTTAGTTTTCTGGTTTCTACTTTTCTTCAGGTAGTGACAAAATATACACTGATTTAACTCAAGATCCAAAATAAAAATTGGATTATTATCGCTGTTGTTGCCAAACCCCTTGCTTTTATGATTTATTTTAGTGTTATGCTTCTTCAGTTATTTGGAGTTCAGAAGAACTTCTATGTTGTTTAAATAAACAGTCTTGAAAACAGGTTTGAGCAGTGTAGCTATTAAGGTGGCTTTTCCAATGTTTTTAGAGGCCTACATTTCCACCAAATTATTTTCCAGTGTGGATGTCTAATTAAACCAGCTGAATCATGAGATAGCAGTTACTTTCCTTTATTAGTCTATCACAATGCAGTGGCTCCAGCCTTTTGAGTTCGTAAAACCTTTCCCCTCCTTCTTCCTAAGCATTAAAAAAGTGTTAAGTCAGGAGTTGCATCAGGATTTAGACCTGTGGCTCAAAATTTATTTGCTTGCTCTTGTTTACTGTATTGTTGTGAGCCTGAAACTAGATCTGAGGGAGTTGACGGAAATGTTTATTTACCTTAATAAACTAAAATAATGTTTAAAATAATGTTTAAAATAATGTTTAAAATAATGTTTAAAATAATGTTTAAAATAATGTTTAAAATAATGTTTAAAA
>JBCJKH010014398.1:0-12997 GCA_039877255.1 Loriculus beryllinus | reverse complement strand
TAAAAAAATACTGGGCAGTCAAAGGGCATTCAAGGGCATTCTAAGCACTTTTTGTCTTTTCTGGTTGTGCTTTTACGTGCTATTTCAATATACATAAAACCCTGTTACCTCACAGCAATTGATTAAATGAATGCTCTCATGGACTGGGAACCGCTGGAGAGTACTATTAGATAGCATGGTAGGAAATAGGCAAAAGTTATCTCCCTTATTCCAGACATTCAGAACAGAGGAAAAGCTTTATGCTTAAACATCAGATGGCTTTTCAAAAGATGCTATTTGTTTTCACTCATTTCTAACAAAATACACAGAGCACTGGAGGACTGTAAGTACGGCTGTGTTGTGATATGCCTGTTTACAGTCACTGATTCAAGTAAGAGGTTTTTCTCTGTCTTCAAGGGATAATAATCAGGCATCTAATCGGATGATTGGCAACTTAATGTTTTAAGCACCTGCTTAACTCCATTATTAGGAAAAAGACCCTTTGCAGTGGATATTGATGTGTCTAAACAATCAATAAATGAAATATCTAATTTTGAAAAATCCATTTATGTGGCACACAGCAATTTAATTAGTTGTACTGAGGAACAAATTGGGATTGATTAGTGTTCATTGTTACTTAACATCACTTTTAGTACTTTGTAATACTCAGTAATGTTAAAAAATGAAGACAAACAAGCTCTTTGTTTTCCCATCATTGCAAAAATTAAAATATTTTCCAACGATATTCGTGTCAAAAACATGAGGTTAACAACTCCGTTTATAGAATTTTTATAAGAGATTCAAAGCACTGTTCGTGAAACTTAAATTATCAGTCTATTTTATGCAGCTCTGTAAGGAAAAGGGAAGTACAACAAGTATTTTATAATTGTCCATATGTTTATACATTATAATGCATGTTACACTTGCATGTTAAATCTATTTCAAGTATTTGAAAAGGCTTAATTAAACTTTCAATCTATTGGAACCTTTAGTTGGGATGAATTTGGAAATTTTGGAAAATGTCTCCAAATCAAACTCTTTTCTTAAAGGAAAGGAAGCTTTAAAAATACCTTGTTAGCTTCATTTTTGTGCTTGTAGCACTTCCTTGAAGTGGGAAATAACCAATAATTTGATTAGTTATACTTAGATGACGTTTACTTAGGCAGCTGTCTCCTCCATAAGGAGTGTTACTCCTTCAAACAGCATCACAATTTTCTTAACTTTGAAGTTAATTATCTTTCATTGAAGACTATCAAATGGCTTTAGATATCTTTATGCTAAAGCATTATTTTATCTGTCTTTGGAATTTTTCCTTGGTCATGTAAAGTGTAATCCTGGGGTGGGAATATTATGATCACTGCTGATATATGTGGGATTTGTTTCAGTATAGTCAAAAATAGCAGTGACAAGATATGGAACTGCTCCTGGATGAGAGTGAAGAGATTCCAAAATTGCAGTTTTTGCATGTTCCAAAAGAAACAGCATAGAGAAATTATAGAAAATAGCTAATGTGTAATCACTAAGTGAAAACCTATGAATATTGCTAATCTACTGAATTCATAGAAGATGACACCCTAATTCAAAGGATGCTGGAGCAATATTTGGCAGAGAACAGAAGTGAAGGAAAGTTGGTGAGATGATGTATCTTGCATCTCATTTCTAAATTCTATGACAACAGTTCTAAAGTTAGAAAGGTGTACTTCCCTGTGTCTTCATAATTCATAGTTACAAACACAGTTTAAACTGTGATATTCTTGTTCACTTTACCATAAGGCTGAAACTATATACCATGATTTCAAAGCACGCTATTTCTTCAGGCTTGGATTTCAAGCATGGACTGTGTCAATAAAGTTTATCTAACACTGCCTTTAAAACATACATACTTTTTTAATGATTTGCATTTTAATGTTCTTTAAACACCCATTGCCATAATTTATATGAATATACACTTGGTTAGTTTTCTTTTCCAGCTAGAGGAAAAATGCATTAGGCTTACTGAGATTTATTCACATCTTTGATATGAAGTATCAATCCATTCCTTTCAGCTTTCACAGACCATAAAGGCTCAGAAGTATGTCAATTATTAAATGCTGGTTTAAGGTTCCTGCTGTTTAAATAAAGGTTTTAGGGTTTTTTGTTTTACAACATCGTTATGCTATGTTTGTATTGTTTGATAGTAGCTAGTTTACTGGGTGTTTATATGCAAAACTTAAATTTTGAGAAATGGGAGAATGTACAGAAATGTCTATGCCTCTTTTAATAGATATCTGTAATTAGATGTTGAGAAAATATAATTGTCTCCTTTACACACTGTTACATAGCGAGATTTGAGGAAATAATTATTCACAGCAGTTTGCTGTAAAATTCCTGTATTTAAAAGAAGAATTCTCTACAGTATACATAAATAAAAGAATAATGCAAGGGGATTGATAAACAATATGTCAGACTTCAGTCTAATTTGGTACTGCATGGAAGCTTTCACCAGTGAAACTGTATTTGAGTATTAATTTGGAGGAAAGAGAAAAGCAGTGATTATTCCACAGGATAAATGTCTCATGGCTACAATGGGTATCTGGTGTCAGCGTCTCATCTATAGATGCATTGGGAAAAATTAAATACTTTTTTCTTCAAAATGTTTTATAACGGACTTGGCAGGTCTCATGCATGCCCTGTTATGGCTTTACAGTGTTTTTATATCAACTAAAGTACTTGTCCACTTTGAAACTATTAATTTTGAATGTATGAGATAATTGAGTCATAAAATAATACCTACCTAGGACTGATTTTTAATCCAGCAGCATATAGGAAATAGTTTATTCATATTCACTGTCAACAGGTTAACTTCTGTAAAGTAGAAACTTCCATTGCACTGCACCATTGTGAAAGATGCAAGTTTTTTACAATGGTTAGAAAGAGACTTGTGTTTTCTACAAACATTTTCAAAACTAATTTGTTACTTCTGCATCCTACCTATACAGGATCTCAAAGCCTACTGTATTTAATGTTGGTTACCACCATTGTGATTTGCATAACAAAAGTAAAGGTTTGTGAGGGGAATAAGGTTTTTTTTTTCAGTCTCTAAAGGGTACTCTGTATTTACATTAGATCAATGTATGAATGTTTTTTAATAATAATCCTGTCAGGCATTTTGAAGCATGCCGGTGATAGAAAAGATATAAAGAAAATAGCTTTGACTGGAAAGTCCTTATAGGGGAGTTCAGCAGAATATAGTCAAAGATTCTTTATTGAATTTACTGTAAAAATTTTTTTAGACTATTCCTTAGAATTAAGCATCTAGATGAAAAGCTTTATTGAATGTATGCATGTGCTTCCAAATGGTAACAAGTACAGCAACATCTCTGCAGGGTAGTCTTGCATCTTGCTTAATTTTCTTTTCAGGAAAATAGAACTAAAAAATATATTTGGTAATTTTGGTGGTTTTTTTATTAACAGAGCATTCATCAATATGTGCTGAATTATAATGGTAATATATCCCAAATGGGGTGGAATTCATTAGCATTCATTTTTTAGTGTTTCATAGAAAGCGAAGCCCAGCTAGCACCAGTTATTAATGAGGTGGGTATTGAGAGTGGCTCAGTCACGAGATGGAGGAGCCTCGGGCTCCTCTATAGAAGGCAGCTGGCTCTTAAGCAAGGTTGTACTGAACCTGCATGAGGTGCTGGTCCAGACAGACAAAAACCAAAACTCACCAAAACAAAACCAAAAATGTTAATTCTGAAAAAGGGGCAGTTCTTGGGATGCTGTATGTAAATGTGTGTTTGCAGAGTAGAGCGCTGCTGCTTCGCTGTTTGCTCCACCTGCGATGTTTCTAACAGCCAGGCCATGAAACACCCAACTGCAGGTATTAACATCCACCTATAAATACCCGCAGATAAAAACTGAAACCTGAAACACATAAGAAGCCTCTGAAACAGACTAAAAAAAAGCTGAAACAGATAAAAACTGAAACAGGTTATTCTGCATCAACGTGCTCACTGCTGTAAAGGTCTTGGGATGGGTATTTTCCTGCTGGATTACAAGGCAGACAGGTGTGACAGATGTGTTGGAGGTGCACTCAAAGGAACCCACATCTGGGCCTGCAGCAGGCCCATGCGTGGTGCTGTGATAAAGAAATAAGCAGGCAGGTTTCCACATAGCACTTGAAGAATGGGAAAACCTTTAACAAGAAGCTGTTTTGCCAACACTGTTGTCAGTACAGTAGTACTGCTTTATGTCACTCCGGGCAATGTTACACATTCCCTGCTTTGCTCTACATTCCCAGCTGGCAGCCTTTAATTTCTGTCTCATTTTTCCACACTTTATGATTTTTATTGTAAGCTGGATATTATTGACACTGAATTCATCACCAACTCAGACTTCAGAAAGAGCAGAACCTGGCCTTATGTTCTTCAATTAGGAAAGTGCTTGCTCACTTGATTCTCTTTAAAATGCTGTGGCAGAATGAGTCTATTCAGCTCTTCCATGCAACTCCCTGTCTTTCCAAAAGTTATTTTTACTTTCCATTACTCTGCTCGTTTGCCTCCCCAGCCCAGGAGATGTGTTGAAATGATGAATCTGTTTGACACTCACTAGAAGCACAGTCATCAGTTGCTGTGATCCAGGGATGTTGTTCTAAGCTCACTGTGGTCAGTGTTTCATATTCATAAGTGGCATTGTATACACCTGGGCACAATTCTAAATGAACAAATCTAGAGGAGGAAAAACCTGTCAGCTGGGTAATCCCAAGGTTTAGAGAAACCTCAGTAGAAACTCACTAAAAGTAGCCTAAATGATACAAAAAATCATCAGCTGTTGATTACTATCTGGATTATAGCACTTGAGCTATAGTTACAGTAGTTTGCTGTGGTTTTAGCTTATGAGTAAAAGGCAGCATTAACAAAGATGTAGCTGGGCTCTTGATTCTGTGTAGTTTACTTTGTTGTGGTGAAGACCATCAGGTATGTGTGAGATCTAGTGGAAAAACAAGGTGTTAAATAACCTTATGTATAAAAACTTATGGAATAACAAAAATCTCATATATAATAAGTTATTCATGCATCTGTTTCAAAAGGTCCCTCATAACAGTTGGGCTTAGAAATTCCAATATTATATTTATTATTATTTTTTTTTACTAAATATTTTGATCGGCCTTCTCCCTGAATATTCCAGAAGGGAGTATAAAAGAGTTACAATTCTTCATAGAGATAAATGCTAAAGTTGCTTCCTTAGCAAACATAAAATGAATCTAAACATATATGACAGTCAATTTTATTACCTGTTTCTGTATGAGGAAGAAAAGATAAAAGGTATACAATGTATAAATACATTTCTAAATGCTATTTCTAGTGATTGAACACTCAGTAGGGTTTGAAAATTGATAAGAAAGTATTTCCATATGAGTCACATCCAGTATGGATTTTGGAGGCTTTTGAAAATTGGCTGTTTGTATCTTGTGTATAAAAGATAGCAGACACAGAAGAAACAGAAATAAATGACAGAAGCATGGCAATTTACAATGACCAGAAATGCAGAAAGAGGTCTGTTAGCTGACTGTAGGCTTTTCTTTGCTATGGTATTGTGCTAATCAAAAATTAACACCTTTACAGTAGTTGGGTAATTTATTTCTTGCTTCTTGCTTGATGCACTGATAATCCCTAAAAGTGAGGATCATTTTTGGTTCATTTTCAGCAGCACTTTGATAGAAATTTTTGCATTCAAGGAGTGAGAAATATAGAAGTTCAAGTACAGGAGGACTACTGCTAAATCCTTGGACCAGTGAACCCCTGCCAACAGTGAACTTAAAATTGCCATTACAAGGAAGACGTTAGCTTTGCAGCACCTTTAAAAGACCTTAAAAGATGGGCATGAGCTATTCCTTCATTAGGGAGAGAAGCTCAGGTAAGTTGGCATTCTTGTCATCAAAAAGCTGACAACATTGCAGTATATTAGGAGTCAAGACAAGACAACAGAGGAGAAAAGAATAGGTTTCAAGTACAGCTCGCTTTTATTCTCTTGCTCATCCTGTGGGAGGGCATAATCGAAAATTTTTATTTCATAGTATCTCGTTTCTGCTACATTTACCAGATGGAATACATAGATATACACTCACTTTGAGATGTTCCTTTAGTGCACTAAAATCCATCCACCTTAAGGGTGAAAATGCAGCAGCTGTTCCTCACTGGTATTTCTGCAGAATCATTTTTGAGAACAGACAGCCTTAGAAAATATACTGTAGCATTCATACGCTCTTCATATCTCTGTATAAAAAGGGGACAATCCTGTTTCAGAATTAGCTCTATTTGAAGGAATACATTCTTTATAGCTACTTCTCAAATTATGTAAGCATAATATCTAGTTTTTCAAAGTACTTATTTTCTTCATGGAAATCTTGACTTCTCTCATGTCAAGTAGACAGTATCTTTTTATTGAAGCAGATGTATGGTATATAATGATACACAATTGTTGAATGTTCTTTTTTGCATTATGTGCTGAGTGTGTCGCAGTCTTCCCATGATAATTTACTGAACTGCAGGCCTAACCATCCTAGAGGATCAGTTTAGTGGTATAAAAAATATTCCTTTTTTTTTCCTTAAAACTCCTATTTTCCCCTTTCCCTCCAGCCTCCAAACAAATGGTTTTATACTGAATGGGGGAGTGAAGGGAGAAACATCTTTGAAGTGAATCAGTAGTGGAAAGATTGTATTTAAGAGAGGTTATTTTACTGAGATCAAGATAAGGAAGAGAGCCAATAACCACAAGCAAGGGGGACTTTGGTAAGAGTGTTTCCTAAGAGAAAAAAGCAAGATTGGCACTATTTAACTTGATATGAAGCCTTGGCCTCAAACCAAAGATGAGATATAATTGTGGACATGTATCTGAATTTTTTTTTATCTATCAGTCAACTTTCTGGTTTAGGTATCTCACTGACCTTCTGCCAAACCCAAATCAGTGTAATATTTTTTGGGCTCATTTTATACATTATTTATATGAAGGGTTTTAATCTACAACATGCTGAGCATTCCCAGTTTCCATTGTGCTTGCCAGGATTTCACAATATGCCTTCTTACTGACTTTTTCCTGCTGTCCAGTGTGTTATCTAAGTGAAATACTGCTTTTCCTGGTGTGATCAAAATGGCAAATATAACAGAAACAGGAGTTTCATTGCAGGACGGTTGGACCACAAACTCTCCATGTGCTGTGTGTGGTTGGATCTGTGCTGTCAGGACAGCATCTCTCCTGCCTGACAAGCAAGGTAGGAGCCACGCAGAGCCAGGGTGTTCCACCACCTACAATCTGGTTTAAGTCAAGTCAGCCTAGTGCTGCTGCTCCAGCAGCCTGATAGCTTCTCCCACAGTGCTTGGAATGGATTTTGAAACCTTCTTCCTGGAGTAGTCTATGCTTCTCCCCAGTAGATTTGTCAACTGTACTGTGCTAAGCCCCAGGTACGGATTCATCTGGCTTTGAAGTGTGTGGGTAAAGAAAAGCTAAATAATAAGACTCTAGAAATTTTGGGTGTTCAGAACTTCTAGTGAAGCCTAATGAGAATCCTGAGAGTGGCAAGATTGAATATGTAGCTAATTATATTATTCAGAGAGAGATTTAATTGAACTATAAGGTTGGAGGGTGATTAAAATTTTCTCTCGGCTCCCAAATTCTGTGAACATTCTGCGTACAGGATCTGTTTTATGTTTGGAGGAAGAAGTGATTTTCATATAAGATCAGTAATGCATATAAAGATGTGCCAGAAGAAAAGCTTCAGATGCTTTTTTACTGACCGACTGGAATACAAAAAAACTATTTTTTTCTTAAGTAAAGGCCCTAGGGTTTTGGCATAGATCAAAAGTGATGAAAAAGCAAACTCACTAATAGAGTATGAACTGGAGTTTAAAATATGTGGACTTTCAAAATGGGGTTGTCTCTCAAGAATCTGTTTTTCTTGGTGTTACAGAAGAGAAATGACTGTTATTGCACAACCAGTCATAGTGTGAATCAACATCTGAAGTGGTTTGTGATGATGATGTCTGGACAGCTGTAGCTGGACATTTGGCCTGCTGTGGAATTTCAGGATTTAGGACTTTGGATTAAGCAGTTTGTTTACTGAGTTTTAGACTTTGACGTTATTTGTTTCATACGAGATACATTAGCTAACACTCCACTGTTCTTCTAGGGAGAATTAATGAACTGTACTGCTTTTGAAAAAGCAACAAAATACTAAATGACTAGTCTATTGGCCATGTGGTAAATTAACTACAAAAGAAACCCCAAACCCAAACCCTCAGCAGGAAATAATTGCCTGCATGCTTTTGTCAGTATTCAAGCATCACAGAAACCTTGCTCTGAGTAAATGCTGCAGTGTGAGGAATTGTGCCTAGAGCTGTGGAGTGTGTTCTGGAGAGATGTGAAAGGTGGAATGTTGGCTCAAGTTTTGATTTTTATACTTGTTTCTAATTGCCTTTGTGGTGTTAGCTCCTGTGAGTGTGAACAGGAAATCTCCACGTAACTTATTTAGCTCTATTTAATGCAGTGGTATAACTAAAGAGGAAACCATACAAATGCTTCACCTTTCCATAAAATGAATTAGACAAGTGCCCAGAAATATGCCTCAAACTTTTAGCCGTTCATTTGTAGGCAAAGACAGAGAACAGCAATAGAGATAAGAGTAAGATGATGATTTGAGCAACATGACAAGAGATTAAATCTTAGGACTGGCCTTGTACTGCACAGAACATTGCGGTCTCAGTTAAAAAGTTTTGTAGTGGCTCTCCAAGGGAGTCAAAGACTTAGTTCTTATCGATTAGGATATTTACCTGGGAAGCCTGGTCAGTCTGTCCTTCGCCTGGATGAAAGCTGAATTGAGGCAGTTATGTAATCAGACCACAGTATATATCACAAAGAACACTTGCCTACCTGTAAGCCAAGACAGCTCTTTTACTCAGTGTTGAAATTCAGGCTACATTGCCCACAGCCTGAGAGGGTAGACCCATCAGATCAGGGCACCCCATCCTGCCTGTAGAAGTTGCTGACAGCAAAGCAGTCATGAAGCCTTGAAAAAGCAGTGAAAGCTTAACAGTGCAGCCTGTGATTTGGGCATTTAGTGGTGATGGGGGAGGCTTAAATCTTGGCTTCCACTTCCTGAGGTGCTAATGGATTTTCTGGTTCAGCCCCAGGCTAAAACAAATAAGTCAATTGTCTTTGGAGTTAGGTAATAGCAACTAGCCCTCATCCTGTAAGAAGGTTACCTGAACTATGACATATTTTGCAGTAGGGTTGTCTTTACATACTGAGAATAAATGTATTGAAAAATCAAAACAAGGCTTTTTTCTCTGTTTTGTGGAAAAAAGCTAAGAGGAGATTTATAAATGTTACATCAGTAATTGCTATGAAATTTAAACAGAGTAATTATAGCAGAAGAATGTTAATTTTTCACAAAAGGTGTTGTGATAATTTGGTTTCGCTAAACTTAATAGAAGTTCCACTTTTCCCTTTAAAATGATCATGATTGCAGATGGTGCATTCTCTGAATCTGTCCTTTGCAGGCAGAAGTTTATGTTGTGGGTGAGGGGGAAAGATTAGCAACAGTTGGGCTAGAACACACATTTTTCAGTCATATAACCAGTTACAGAAGTTTGCAGTGCCCCACTGAGGACACCCCTCAATTCTCTCCTTTTTTGGGATTCCCTTGTAAATGTGTTTGTACCTCTGGGATAGAATCAACTCTATGCACCATAACACGCTTTTAGAGAGCTTTAATACATACCTTTTATAGGAAAAAAAAACAACCCACAATTAAAAAACCCACACTTTTTCCCTGAGCATAGAAATGTCATCCTGAGAGCTTTAACACCCTGAGAGCTTTAACAGAGGTGAGAGATAAATCAAGGAGAAAACAGCATGAGATTAACATGCAGGTTATTTTATACACTAATGCTTTGTGACACTGATGACTACCCTGTGCTCTGGAAACAAACACTGCAGGTTTAAGACTGTTCTTCAGATGGATTTCAGGTAGTGGCAGAACTTGTCCTGCGTAGATATCTAGGTATCAATTGGAATGGACTTTTGCATTATTGTCCTTGTCTCTTAAGCATACTTTTCTTTTGAGGATGCTTTCAAGCTTCTTTCAAGCTATATTGTCCATAGTGTATATCATAGGTGAATGCAATGCTGCATTGGACTGTTGTGGCTTAGCATTTCACGGCTATTCATTCTTCTGTTTTGCTAGTAAGTGCACTAATTTCTATACAAAATCCAATGAGACCACTTGTTAATTTAATACTTTCTTTTTCTGAGAATCATCCCATATAGCTGTTTCTACTGTACACATTTCTTGTTAAGACTGCCAATGAAGCCTAATGGAATGGATCATGTTTGAAGAACTTAAGACCTAATTACGGATAAACCAGCTCAAATAAATAGATCACTAGTTTTAAACTAATTTGCAAGCTTATTTCTTGGTGAGCTGAGAAATATTAATGGCCTAAGTAGCTTTTGCTTGGGGGCTGTGGGAAGGTTTAACCTCTGGTTCTGGACCACAGCTGCACAGAGCTAGTGTGTAATTCTTAAACTGGGTAACCTGGATCTCCCCATCTCCCCTGCCTGCTGCCATGCCTTCTAACTTTAATAGATTTGTACTGCTGGTATGTAGCTGTGGTAGCCTTCTCTGGGTTTGCTTGTAAGTTTTAGAAAACAGGGCCCTTCCTAAATGAAAAGCACTGTCTGAGCTAGTACAATCTAAAAAGCTATCTGTAAAGTGGTGCTTTCTTTAAAGACTCAATTTGTAGAACCAACATTATCCTCTTTTATAATTTTATTCTGTTCTGCTAAGCTGTCTGGCCCAAATAAAATCAAACCAAAAGCTGTTTCCAAGTTTGGAAATGAGTGCCTTAGATTCACTGTTTCATGTCTCTCTATTATGTACCGTAATAATGCACATAGTGTGACTTGGACGTTTGTTTCTAGCAGAACTATTGTTGCAGCAAGAGGAAACAATAACTAGTTATACACAGAGTTTAAGAAAAGAGACAGTCTTTCTCAGGATCCTTTTGTCCATTGGACTGACACAACAGTGCTATTCTTCCTCTATGTACCTTTTAGTAGTGTTCAGCTCAAGGGTTTTCTGTAGCTCTGGAAATATTATGGCTATAATAGTTTAAGAGGAGGCAGAACTACTGACAGTTTCGAACATAATAAACAGAAATTTAGATTATCTTCTCTGGATGAATTGATGTTAGATGTTATGAGTCTCTTATGATAAATTAACTATGATAATGAATACTTCATTGAATTCTTGGATACTTTAAGTATTGACTGATTTTTTTTAAAAATCATTATTTTTCTCACTGCAGCAGAAATATTCTAATTTGGAAAGCATGTGGTCCCAGATGGAAGACATGATGAATAAAATCTTAGTATTTTTACCACTTCAACACCCTCAGTACAGGGTACTAAATGCAGTCATGTCAGACCCATATTAAAATAGTCTGGTATTGTTTTTTCTTTGCATTATGAATCTGAAGAATAAATGGAAATATTACAAAACCCACTTTCTGAACAGCATCCCTGATCTCTCCTGTATCCATCCAATTCGTGCATTCATTTACTTGCTGAGGGCGTCCAATCTCTTCACGCAGACCTTTAATGAAGGCATAAACCAGTATTGGCACCACTAACACCTGGCTGCATCCCCCTGCCCATCACCACTATTTTTTGGGTAGACTTTATCTAAGAACCTTATTAATAACAATGTTATGCATTTTGACGTCAACATTAGGATGTAGTTTTAAACAGTCTATCAACTTCACTCATGTTTAATATGTTGTAGCTAGAGTCAGTGTTATTCAATACATATTTTTCATGTTTTATCCCCAAAAAGAAAAACTGGCTTTGAACTAGTTTAGGAAACAGGGTTTTGCACTCCTTTGACAGTCTTCTTGTCAGACTCTTTGTGAATGAATCCTTCTATGACGCAGTTGAACACAACTTTAGACAGTAATTCAGATGACCTTGCTCCACCATCCTGCACAAAAGGTGGTTAGTACTTTCTCATCTCAACTGTAGCTACCTCTCGTATGCAGAGGCTACGTGTGCTTTGTTCATGATGTGCCTAGTTTTAATGCTCTTTAACTTTGTTCTTTGTCAGATGGTCTCCAATGACAGTAAGGCTTTATCACAGGAAAGAGCTAAATCTTGCCCATATCCTCAGTATTAGTATTGCTTAAGTAGTTTATTCAGTGAGTAGGCTGACTAGCTTCTATAAATGAACATGTATTACTTTCAGGCTCATACAGTCATCAAAGATGATATTCCTTGCAATTATGTCATATTTGGAAAACACAAACCAAGATGGCAGAATTTATGGTAGGTAAGACTAGACTAGACCAGTTACAGCTCTGAGAATAGATCAGTGATAATTTTTTACATATAATTAAAAATGTGAATTTTAAATCATGCAGCATTGTTGTGTGGTATACAGGGCTGGGAAGAACACTTTTATATGGTGGGTTTGTTTCTTAAACTTTTAATTAATATTATCTTCAGGCTGAAGATGAGTTTATTCCCACAAAACATTCTCTAGATATCAGTTTTATAAGAAGCAAATAGTATTTAAGAGCAAATTGAATCATAGCTGTTACCATGATTCCCTGATGGTTCTGTGTGTAGATGAACCCTTAAAACACATTTGATAGCTGAGCTGCTAGGGGCATATGCTTAGAAAGGAATGAAGGGTGTTGTATGCATGCTCAGAGTTGCAGATCAGCTAATGGAGTGCTTCTAAAGAGACTAAAGACAGAAAGCAGATGAACATTTAAACAGAGTGGTCTGTGACCATGAAAGCATAAAGGTGGAGAAGCATCAGAAGCACACAGCTCAAATCTCTGCATGCAGGAATAAAAGATATTTTGGTCGATGAGAAAATGAACATGAGCCAGCAGTGTGTACTAACAGCCCAGAAAGCAACCGTATCCTGGGCTGCATCAAAAGGAGCGTGACCAGCAGGTCGAAGGAGGTGATCCTGCCC
>JBCJKH010014397.1:0-21259 GCA_039877255.1 Loriculus beryllinus | reverse complement strand
GAGCAGAGTAGAGGGGCAGGATCACCTCCTTTGACCTGCTGGTCACGCTCCTTTTGATGCAGCCCAGGATACAGTTGGCTCTCTGGGCTGCAAGCACACACTGAAGCTGGCTCATGTTCATTTTCTCATTGACCAACACCCCCAAGTCCTTCACTGCAGGGCTGCTCTGAATCTCCTCTCCACCCAGCATGTAGACGTGCCTGGGAGGTGTGCCCTGAGAGAAGTGTGCGCTCTCTCTTTACAAGTCATCAACAACTTTTGGCTTCACTTCCTAGAGGTGAAACTCATTCTATTGCCAAATCTTGAGGAACTCTGAGCAATATCATTGGTACAGGAAAGTGGAAGTCCCTGAAATTGCTCTTACAGAATCAGTGTCATCTGGTGGTGGCAATGACAAAAAACTTGAACTCTTCATTCCACTTCCAAAAGCTTTGCAAATGATGTGATCTAGATGGAGAGGACATCTGTCTCCTAAATGGTAATATTGAATATGTAATATGTATATATATTTAAAGGTCAAACAACAAAGGATATTACCTGGTTGGGATCCTGAAGTCTACATTGGGTCCCAATTTGTAAGCCACTTGTAGAGAAGTGGAACCCACTACTCTCTGGATAATTCCTTGGGAAGCAGCTTTTTCAATTTGAAACTGAGAAATCAGGTCAAAGCCTACAAGAAAAGAAAGCAAGACATGTCCAGAATATAACTTCCATTATAATTTACTTGGAGAATTATGCAGTCACAGAGCTGAATATAACCTGATGAAGTTTCTGAACAGCAGCTTTTCACTGAAAAAGTCAGAATGCTACTTGCCTGGTAAGTCATCTTGGCCAATCCTGATTGTTGGGCAGAGATCAGTTCTCTGACTGGCACCCAGAATGACTGGTAGTCCTGCAAAAAAGGTGAATTTATTAACCATGTGCCTGCACAGTGCCTCAGATTACCTTGAAAACATTAAGTGAAGCAACTGTAAGAATATTATAATTAAATAGAATTATAAATAATAACAATTACTCGATGTATATAGGAATTTAAACTACTCAGTGCTCAGTGAAGCCCGAGGTCTAAGAAAATAATCATATGTTTCTAGAGAACTTCAAATTTAAAATTATAACTTGACTGATTTATTTTTTCAAGCCTTCAAATGAGTGCCTTATAATAGTTCTCTTGCAGAGCTGCGGAGAAATAGTTGTAGCATAAGAAGGCCTGCTGTGTAAGGAGGTTTTTTGGTTTGGAACTTTTGGTGGTTTAAGTCAACTTTGAAAAAAAGGCCAGTTACCTAAATCAACAGTCTCCCTAGTTGACCAAGGAAGTTTAAACAAACCTCATGCCAACTAAGGAGGCTGTTGAGAAACTGTTGGCATCTTTTCCATCCTGGTATTCCAGGTGTTCCCACCTTCCTCTGTACCACATTTGATCAGAGAATGATTATTCGTTAAATATAAGGTGGGAGCAAGAAGAACTTACAGACCTTTTTCTCTGTTGATCCAAACAGGAAAGTAGAATATATTTGTCTGAGGAAACGAAATTTTGAAATCTAATTTTTCAGACTATTATCAAAAAGCCTTTAAGCATGAAAACCCACTAGATTCCCATAATTTAAGGAAGGAAAAGTAAACATTTATTTGAAGAGTTTAAGAGTCATATGCAAGTCCAGTGCAAGGTCAGTCTTGGAAAATATTAGTAGAGTCTGGATGGGGAAGAATGAAGTGTGCAAGTTGGAAGGAGATAAATTTCTAACCTACAGAGAGCCTCTTGTGTGCTGCAAAGTCTCAACCATAAATGTGGGTTTCCTTCTGACAACATAGACTTAAAGGGAACATTCAAGTTGACATGTTACAGCTTAGAAAAGGCCTCATTCTATATTATTTGATGAGACATATGGCTGGCATCCAGCCATTTACATTTTGTGCCCAGCAAATAAAGTAGAAACAGTTTGTTGCCACACGTAGCAGAATAATATTCAACTGGAAGCACTGAAAGACAGGAGGAGGTTTGTGTTCTGTGTCTACCACCTATACCCAGGTTTTAATCCTTACCTTAGAAATACATCTAATAGTGAGTTAAAATAACACACACAGCTCTTGCTTTTTCCTCTCTTTCTCATAAGCATACATACATACATACACACACATTAACAGTTCTTCCCTTCTGTGGTGACTACCTAGACAGGATTTTAGTTTTGAATAAGGCCAGAATAATTCTCTTAATAGTAAAAATTACAGAAAGATGAAATGCAGATAGAGTTTGTCTCCTTACTTGATTGGTGCTGGATGGTTGCTGAGATCAAAGACCACAGAAGACTACACAAGTAAAAGAATGCTGTAATTTTCCTGTAAACAGAAAGAAAACTCTGGTATGAATCTGTAGTTTCTGACAGATTTTGTTATTGACTTTCTTCTCAGAGCCATGCACATTAAATGTGTAAAACCCAAAGTTAAGGATTTGCTAACAGATTTGACAAGACAATTTCTTTACGTGAGAACTTTCAATTTTTGCCTTATAGTAAAACATGTCAACAAAGCTCTTTCCATTACTATTTCTTTCATATAACGCTGTCATAAACCGAAATAACAAAGGCAGCAGCTGACAAGGACAGCTTTAACTATTCTAATCTCTTATTTACAGATTTCTCTAAATCCCACTTGTTCTCTTACCAGTTGCTTTTCATCTTCACTGCTGGCTTTCTTCGTTTCTCTCATGTGAATGTGTGGTGTATATAGTCACACACGCTCCTTCACTCTCATTAGTTCTGTAGAAAAGAGAGGCAATGGCTGCAGACGGTTCCCCCTGCCCCATGCAGGACCCAGCAGGGAGGGAGGTGCAGGCTGCTGGGTCTGTTTTAATCTTGCAAAGGGAAGGAGGTGGAGGCTGGAGAGACGTGTGTGTCCTGGCAGGCTCTGAGGGCGGACCTCTGGAGCCAGTTGAATATAAAGAAGGCAAAAGACAAAAGGCTGCTGCTTGTGCCAGCATCAAGGCAGGCAAGTTAAGAAAATGGGAGTTCAGTGATGCCAGGTGCTGAATGGTGGGGTCTGTTGTTCAGCCAGAAAAATGAAAGAATAATGTGGATCATGTGGTTTGAGGAAGCTTGTGGCCCTGATGTGATGTCAAGACCAAAAGCTTTGAGAACAAGGGAACCTTGGTCCTATAAAGATGTTATTTTTGTTGCTCACTAATTTGTTCACCAAGTAGCCTCAAGAGAAGCCTAGCCGGAGATGTCTCAGTTGATTATTCTGAGTAAAACTTATTATGTAAAAGGGTTTTCACAGCTTAAACTCAAACTTTTTCAACGAATACACATAGGCATTACTAAGCAGACTCCTGTTCTTCTTTTGTCATTGATAAAGCACTCAGTTTCTACAAACTATTGCACATGTGGACACACAAAGACATTTATTCACATTTGTTCACATGTATGTATAAAGAAAGAGAGGGACTAAAATCTGCATGCATGAAAAGACCAAGGAAAAGAGGTGAACAGCCAGGAGGACTTCATAGTTACCATAGTCAAAATTCATGCATGTATAGAAAAGTGTGTGTAGGTAAAGTTTCATCTTCTCTAGCAAATGCAATGACCTCTGCGGTCTGATGAGAGTCTGAAGCAATAACTACCCCATTCATCCCAATTTGCTGTAACTCACATTCCCAATATTGGCAATTCCAGTGTTAATATTGTTCATGCTTTTATGTCTGCTGCTAGAAAGGGAGGGGCTGGATCATAGACATGAACAGTTTGCCATAAGTGTCTCATTTTGATGCCTAAGCAAGCACATCTTGGTTGATACCACATGCTCCTCCTTCAAGAGAAAGGTATGTGCAGGGGGCCTTGCAGTCCAGGTTGCATGTGAAACCACTGCAAATAAAAAAAAAATAAAAATCAGAGAAATATTGATTTGATTTTACAATAAGTTTGCCCAAGTCATCACACACCTGAGTCACTAATCCCTAATGAAGATATTACCCTTCTGTCATGCAGTGATATCTGCACTGAGGGCTTAGAATGGGTGCCAGAAGGTTTGTGAAGGAATAGAAAAGAGCCTGGTGCCAAGCCATCTCTTTCATCATATTTAAGTTGTGGCATTAAGTTTGCCTTTGAGACTGATTAGTATTAACAATTTATTTGTGATGGCGTTAAGGAAGAAGAAAACATCCCAGTAGTTAGCTATGGAGCATCATTGAGGAAATAAGCAAGTATTTTTTTGGTACATGATGTGAAGGTGTCTGCCATTGCTTGCGTTTGGAGTTATTGACACACGCTATGCTCTCCAAAGAGGGGGACCTTTGTTCAGAGAAATCTGGAGAACATATATTCTGCTTCAGAGCAATATATAATCCATTTTCATTGGCATTTCACTTCTTTTATGCCTGGAGTATTTTCTCAATCCAGGATCTTCAAAAGCCATGCTTACTGAAATAAAACATAGCAATACTATGTAACTAAAGCGTAGGAAACTCATTTACTGTTCTACTGTGGGCAAAGAAGAAATTCTTTGGAAGACACTAATAGGCTCTTGTTCTCCCATGTGCATTTTAATGTCTTCATCTTGAAAGAAATCTCACAATCTACGATGAAACCCCTGATTAAGTGTTCTACTAATAATCGCATCATGTTCAAAGATCCAGACAAATATTAGCAGACAAACTAGTGGCAGCCTCCTGATTTATTAGCCCCCTGACCTAGTCAATCTTATTCCCATTTCATACAAATGTAAACTGAGATAGATGGAATAGATACCTTACAGGTCTTGCTGAGGGTCACAGAGACAGTGCCCACCCAGGTAACACTCATGTTCAGATGATCTGACTATTTTGATGTGTCTCTAGTCACGTTGTATTTTTCTCTTTTTGTGAATTGGGCTAATGCAGATCTTTTCAGGAAATCCGAATGCACAGTTATTGCTGTTTAGCCACTTGCTCAGGAATACATCATGTAAGCAACTCTTGAAAGTAGATGAATTAACCTAGAACACGATTCTCTAAGATCTCTGCTTTTTTTGCTAAGGCATAGTGACTTTATTCAAATACCATCTCCTGCAAACAAGCTATGCAGGAATGTCATCACCTTGATAGCATTTAAAGAATGCTTACACATCTGACTTCACATTCCTTTCCTCAAATACTTGATTCCCTATGCCTGTTCTTCTGTGTGGCTTAGGCTGGAAAGCATGTACCAGTACAGCTGTCTGGCTGCAGCTGGATTAGAGGGAAATAGCAAATAAATCAGGTGGGCCCAGCAGATATAAAGCTTGCTGTCTACGATGAAAAAGGTTGCAGTGAGATGGCTGGAGTTGGACTTTCAGAAGGTGCAACCCAACACAAACCACAGAAACCAACATTTGGCTCTGTTAAATGTGGCAAAGAAGCTTCTTCAGTTCAGGCTTGGGCTGATGGCAATTTAGGATGGCTAAATTTAGCTTTCTCCTGATGTTTATTGTTTCACTGGGCTCCAAGGAGCTCAGTGTTACTGGCTGGTACTTTCAAACAGGATTTTTAGGAGGAACTAGTCAAGTTTGTTCTCCTGAAAAGTATTTGCAGCATATATGCAGGCACTGGGGGCTCAAGACCAGGCTTTGGGACTGCAGTAATGGAAGTCCAGTTTGCTGTGTTAAAGCAGGGCCTCTGCCTGCATAAGTGGTCTCACAAAGGAACAGTGGGTGCTGTCCCCAGCCCTACACCGCTCTTCCACACATGGCTAGAGGGGAGAGGAGCGGTTGGAAGGTTAGAGGGAGGTCACTTCTTATTTATCTCACATGTCCTGGAAAGTTATTTCTGTCTCATGTGGTCTCCTCTAAATTGTACCTTCAGTCTTTTCATTTAACTTCAGCCTCTTATGACCACTTTCTCTGTCCAGTTTACAATAACAAAAGTCTGCTTTATGCATTTCAACCTTCTTTCGCCTTACCTATAGCACAAGGGTCACTGCTCTCTTTGTAGTTTAGCAACTCTAGGATAAGTGCATACCACTCACTAAACTTGGGTGAGTTTGGCTCTAATAGCTCAAGATTAACTGTGTGTGGCTGTGTGCGATGGCATTTCTGAAAGGTCTGCTTTTTTATTAATCAGTCTAAGAGTTAAGGCAACTTGGACCTGTGACTGATCTCATTGACATCAGGGGCTAAACTGGCACAGACATAAGCACCTTTTAATTAAACTAGCAACAAATAATTAAACCAGCATCCACAAGTGTAGGGTAATTGCATTGTCAGCAAAGCTATAAATCCTTGCCAGGCTCCAACACATCATTGGAATTTAGCAAATAATTTATTATCCAATAAATTCTTACCTTCATCATAAAAATGTACTTTTCGGTCCAGAATTTTATGAATTCTGGCATGGGAAGAAAAACAGCTTTTCTTTTCAAGCTGCCAGATGCCATTTGCTATAAAGATGAAACATTTTCTTTCTAGGAGAGGTTGCTTAAAGAAATCTGGGCCATATTCTCATGTCCTTAGCACAATCCTCTTTCCAGGTGAACCTCACTACAATGGCATTACAACCAGTTTACAAACACTGAGGCTATGCCAATGTAGTCTCCAAAATTCAACAAATCCCTCTGGAGCGTGCTTGGACCACAGAGATGGTCTATACATGGAGCCAGACAAACTTGCGCCATAGCTCCACGTCCACTTGACATAATAATTCTTTCTGTAGATGAGAATTTCAGGTCCCATTACTTTTGGATGAAAGTTGAGATTCTGGTATCATTCCTATTTTCATTTCTTTCCAGGTCAGAAGATTGGTACTTTGTCTCCAGGGGTGCCAGACAGTGATTATCCTTGAATGTTACAGTCAGTGATTCCAATTACCTTAAATACAGGAGAATTTATTTTCTAGTGGAATGGCAGAGAAAATTGAAAGAAAAGTTAACAAAAAAAAAAAAAATCCCTCAAATTAGGAAGCATTTTTAGTCACAGCTTTATAAGTCTTGAGGATATTCTTTTGTATTTTTGTCTACTTCTATCACTGTTTATCGCCTAAATATTATCCCAAACCACTAGCACATCATTTACATGATGGAAAACATATTCTTTAATATTACAGCAGAACTGGGAAAATATAACTCTACATACATTCAGATTCTTTTTGAGCCAATATTATGTGACCTGAACACAAATTTCAATTCTTGAAACCCCAAATTTTTGTAATTGTTGACTTGATGGAGCTTAGTTCCATTGGTGCTTCTCTCTCTCAATACTGCAGCAGGCAACATTTGTTTTAATGTCATGAAATATTCTTTGAGAGAACTCATGTCCTTGCCAACACCAGTAACAAAACAACTGTAGATTCAAATGGAATCAGGATTTCCCTCTCTTACACAAGCATATGTGCACCACAACACTAGCTCAGAGGTAAAAATACTCATGAAAATGAAATCAGCATACAGTTACTTTGGACAGTGACCATTTTAAAGGCTGGGTTTCCCCAGCAGTCCTTGCCTTGCTGCCTGCCTTCCCCAGTCTGACTTGGCACCCTGTCTTGTGTCCTCAGCCCAGCTGGGCTCCACCTTCACGGACCCAATGAAGGAGCAGATTTCCCCTAGGCAAGAGAGCAGAGGGCGATTGATCCTGGCAGGGCAGCAAAGGAAAGAAATACACATATCTGTCTACTTGTTTCCACAAAAGACCAAATTCTATGGCACAAATTCTGATTTTTGTGGTAACTGGGAAAAAAGTCAGATTTCGCCCTGTTGAAGACTGTGAGGATTCTGTAGCAGGTTTGGGTTTGGTTGTTGGGTTTGATTGTGTTTTTTTTCCTCGTAAATGGTGATCTCCAAAGTTCCATCTCTCCCCAAAGCAATTTCGTGCTTTTTCATCACTGTATAGGTTCATGCTTATTCAGAAGGTGGCTTACTAGTGAAGTCCCTTAGATATTTGTACAAAAGCCTGTGCCATTCAAAGTGTTCATAAATGTGATCTAGGGGGAGTGTGAATAATGGGGAGACAATGTCTGCAGATATGAAGAAGTTACTTGAGCAGTAAAAATGAAAGATGAGGGTGTAAACTGTAGGAAGGTCTCAAAATACCTCATGAGTGTTTAATAAAATAGCAGGTGAAAATCTACATAAATCAAGAGGAAATAACTGCCAATGAAAAGGCAGTCCTAAATTTATGGTGTCTTCTACAGTTCTAGAGAAGTATCTGTCAGCTATAACAGGAAGAGCTATGAGAACTTACCTCACTGCTCAGTAGCTAGCATAAGCAAACTGCATGTTAGAAGCAATTAGGAAAGCAACAGTGAACAAAGCAGAAACCATCAAACTGCTACCATATAAACCATGGTCAGCAGCGATTGTCAAAGGTTTGGACTGGTTTCAGTGTGAAAGCCACTTCCATAGATGAGGATTCTTCACCCCTGGGGGAAAGAAGGAAAGATATCTAATGAAGTCAGCATGGAGAAAGTGAATAAAGAGCAATTGTTGCTCTATTGCAGAGCAAGGACTAAGGTTATCAACTGAAGCTAGAAGCCAGGAGATTCAAACAAAGCAACAGACAGCCCTTCTCCATACAACATGTGCCAAGCAGTGGAATTCTTTTCCACCACTTTTGGCGTTTGCTCTTGCAAATGTTAAAAGTTTTATGGGATCAAAAAGAGACATGGCAGATTTATGGAGGAAAAATCCACCCCGGATCACCTCCAACTCACAAAGTCTCCAGGCCACAAATCACTGCAAACAGAGAAAATACATGGAAGAAGTGTTCCTATGCACATTTTCTATTCCTACATGCTTCTTTAGGCGTCCACTATTAATTCTTTGACCAGAAAATGTACACTGTGTAAGACGGACCTTTGGTCTCACCTGATACCACTGTTGTTATCTTTTAATATGTAAAAGACTTGCAGTACTGAAAATTCAGAAAGGAAAGGCTGCCTTGTAATACCAGAACTCATTTTAGGGGACTTAGACCTACCAGCACTCCTAGAGACAAAGCCAGCGGTGTTCTGAGATGGAAGGGAGTTTCTTTCGGATGTTCTTTAACTTTTTCAAAATGAATGATACTGGATTGGAAGTTCTGTTCTTGTATATAGAGAGGAGTGTCAAAGATCACCTCACAGGCTGGATGTTAGAAAAATATCAAAAAAGCATAGAAGCATAGAAGAATAGAAAAAATTAGACCAGTGTGGACCCATGGAGGTTACCTGGTCCAACCTCCTTCTGAAGACAGACTCTTATTTCAGAGTCAGAGCAGGGTGCTTAGGGCCTTATCAGGCTGGGGCCTGAGTAACTCCAAGGACAGAGACTCCAGAACTACTCAAGGTGGCTGCACTGGAGCTTAGCAACTAAGAATGAATGTGAGAAGGACTTTCACTACCAGGAACAAGTAATTTCATAGTTATTCTCTATCTAATTTGTATATCTGTAAGTAGTTATTTGTGCTGCAAGAATGTGAAGAATCAAGTGCTCAGACACTTTAAGAGCAATGTATGGCAAGACTGCATGAATTCAGAAAAGAAAAATATCTTGCAGTGACATCTGGGGGATATTTCTTTTGGAACACTACATGAAGAACTTTAAAAAAACACACACGCAAAAAAGAGGCTGAGCATGAAAGTGTTTATAATTTTGGTTTCTTTTTAATAGTTGGCTTTATAAAAAAATTGGTAAATGTTTTACTGCAGCTCACTTAAGAAGGAATGTAGTATGCCTATAAATAAATCCATGTTGATTATCTAGTGACATAAGCTTCTCTGTTTCCCATGTTACTGATGTAATGTTCCGAAGAGTATCTCATCAGATATGATTAGATGTTTCCTGTTGTCATGTGCAAATTAGTCACTCACTCCTGCAAATGTCACAGAATTTGTTTTGCTGCTTTCTCATTTATTTTGTGCGTCCTATAGTTGGATTTCCCAAGACACCCATTGTTATTACCACTTTTTTATTCCTCAGGTGTTGGATGGGTTGGCTCCTTTTTTTTTTTTTTTTTTTTTTTTTTTTTTTTTTGGTTAAATTTTTGTGTGTAAGTTTTAAGAAGGTATTTTTAAAAATCAAATTTACTGTATTACACCTCAAAACTTCTCACCTGTGCTTACAGCTGAGACGGTACTTGCATTCACCTGCTTTCCTAAAGCTAAGTACTTTACAGTCTATTGTCAGAACTTATGTCCTTAGAAATTATGGATTGAGAAGTCTGTAACATTTATACAGCAGCCAACTATCATTTTCCAAGGCAAAATCTGTTTTGTAAAGCCAACATTAATTAAAATAAAAAGATCTCCTGCAAAAGTGTTAGGAAGTTGATCATGGAAATTTGGTTGATATTGTGGCTGACAAATCATGTGTCAAGTGACTTGACAAGAAAACCAAGTAGGAACGTTTACTATGTACAGAAGTCTCATCTCCATGCATGGTTTCTAAGAATAAAAAAAAAAAAAAAAAGGGGATAAAAATAACCTAGCTACAATGCTCTGAAATGTCAAACACACTTTGTCCTAAGATTTGTGATCCCACCTGGGTGATGTGGACTGCATCACATTCTGCAGCCTCTCTGGAAAGCAGCCAGTTGGTGCAAAGATTTACAGCTTACATTTAATAGTTGAGAGGGAAAGATGCATGTTCAAGGGGAAGGCAGCAGCACAGACGATTAGCAGTGAGAGAGGACATCTGCCACTTCTATATCAGTGCTCCAAGTCAAGCTTTCCTCAGAGCTGAACAAAAGTTAGTATCTCATGTCTGCTAGTGCATATTAAATGAGTTAATGATCACAGGTCAACCCTTGGCAGACAAACATCCCACCACAAAATCACTCTCCCTTCAGGAAGCCTTGTAAGAAAACCAAGGACTAATTGGGCATGGAAAATTAATTACCTTTTCTCCTCTAACCAAGGTCTTCCCAGGCTAAAGATGAAAGCAGGTGGTGGGGAAGAGTAAGCAAGAAGCTGCTTCCCAGGCACTAGCAATTTTGAGGGTAATCAGAGGACTTTACAAGAGTGCTAAACTGGTATTTTTCAAGTCTTTGTAAACCTGTCTGAAAAATATAGGCACATGCAAGCAGCACTTTGTTCAGTACTAAATGTTTGAGACAGATTGTTATGTTTTAATTCTGAAGAATATTCATATTTGGTTTAAGAATTTGAAGGAACATTGTAGGCATGAGTTCTCTTGAGCCAAAGCTTTTACGGTACTGGACTGAAGAGCACAAACATCCTACTTGTGCTAGAATGTATAGAATTTGTAAGAAGTATGACAGACTCATATACTAGTTCAGCCTTGCAGGGGCTTCTGGAGGTCCTCTGGTTCACCCCCCTGCCCATAGGGCTATGCGCAGGTTACTGAAGACCTGTCAAGTTTTGATTATCTCAAAGGACGGACAACTCGATTCACTGTTCAATTACTGTCTCACACAAATACTTAGTAAATAAGCTTATTTACAACACCCAAGTTGAACTAGTTAGCAGTCCTGGAGCACAGACGTGCCAGCACAACTGCTTGACACAATCAACATGTAAATGTAAGAATCTTTTCTACATGTGCTGTCACTCAGGCCATCTCCTTTACATCTAGGACATTTTTCAGAGTATTGCAGGTGCTTTGATGCAATTGGAAAGAATACTCCAGGGCACTGAACACAATTTTCAAGGTAATGCAGCTCAAATTTGACACAGAATGCTCTCTGGTTCTGTGAAATTTCAATACTTTTTTCAGGAACTTTCCTATTTTCCAGCTATCTGTGTCTTTAAACCTCCTCCATAATCCTGTTTAATGCTGCCTGTGAGAATCTTTTTTTTAGGATGAGTTCAGGTCTATATTGGAAAAGTCTTTCCTGGCATAATAATGACAGAGTGTGGGATTTCTTGTGTCATTTTAACACTGGAAAATTCCTAGTGCATATATATATATATATACACACACACACACACACACACAGACTATATATGTTGTATATACACACATTTTGCATATATATATATATATATGCACAATCATATATATATAACGTATATATTATGGGTATACACATTTATATAGATATAAAATATACAATTATACCAGATAAATAGTACAATTCCATCAGCATAGTATATTTATTTTTCTTGCTGAGCTGGCAAAAGCCAGTCCAGGAAAAACAGAGCTTCATTTGAAGGAAATTATCTAAATTGAGAGACCTTTCTCCAGCGTGAAGAGGTCACACATGCAGTCTGTGGCACTGTGATTAGTGAACTGACTTTTTCTGTCCGACAGGTGGAGTTTTACAATCACCAATGCTCAGATCCTCAGGCCGCACTGCTCATTCATTATAAACTAAATTAATCCTAACCACGTGTTAGTAGTGTTTAATATTGATAATACCAGATGGATATATGCAGACATGAATGAATTATTGGTCTTTTCCATCTTTATGTAGTATGCAGGTTGTTAAGACACCCAAAGTCATCAGTGTGTTGCTATCTTTAGTTATATCGCTGAGATATTCAAGAAATTGGAGGGTTTTATCTTTGCTGTCAAGCACTCTAACATTACCTACATGACATACACCTTATTCAAAAAGAACTTTGCTGCAAAAATATCAGAACACTTTGTTCTATTAAATATCAACAAGCTTTACGTTCTTGTGGTTTATGTTGCCTGTTGTTCACCTGATGTTAATGACCTTTCAGTCTCTTCTGCACTCTCTGCATCTTTGGTAGAATTACTAATGCACATGTCAATGATTGTTCATCTTTTAATTACATAAAGACATTTTGGTAACTCCCCGTTGTGATCCCATATTTTCAATAAGTCAATGTCTTGTTTGCTTTGCACTGTGCATTCTGCAGAGTTTTCATTCACTTTGCAACATAATAATCCTCTTACTGCAACTGTAAATACACCTAAAAACAAGTGCAACCACACAGTCAGGAGGGTGATTGTGGACTGGACTGAACTGGAATGGATGCATGAAAAGCTGTGGACTGACAGCTGTTCGCCAGCCTTATCAGAAACTAGATCCATTCCTTAGGGGTTAGTTCCAAATACTCATGTTTCAATCATGCTCCTTTTTTGTACGCTTTCCTTCTGACCTGATGAATTTTGCATTGCTGTCTGCACATGGTGTAGCCAGGAGCACACCTGCAATGGCAGGACTTCAGTCACTCCCAACAGATGGGAAAAGAAATTGAAGATTGTTCTCACATATGCTAGATGTATGTGGAAGCTGGTTTGTTATTACATACATAATAGGTGTGGCAGTACCATTATTAGATTCGTACTGCCTGTAACCATCCTGATTATTGTTAATTTGAAAAGGTTGTGCCCTGATTATTCTTTACAAGATGAGGTGCAAAGAATTGATCTCCAGGGTGGATAACACGTTCTGGATTCCAGAGGAAGGGAGGAAACTTCCTGAAGCCTTGACTGAGGTACTTGGGCTCTAGGTAAGGATTTACTCATGCTCTTGTACCTACCATTTCCTGTGGGTTCTCCATTTTAAAGGAGTAGGCCTTAAGGTATGCCCATCTCTCTCTATGTGCTGGGTAGGAAGTGCAGGTGACTAATTTTATGACCTGTATTCCTTTCAAGGAGGAGAGCCCTAAAATGAAAATGTTGGGTATATCTGCATTTAAATGTCTTGTTTAGTTTACTTCAAATTAAAGTAAATCTCCTTAAAAACTTGTTGGGCATTTCAGTCATTACACTATTCTGGCATTTACTTTGGGAATTGCCTAGGAGAGTTATCCTCTTCTACATTATGTACAAACACATTAAAATTGTGTGAAATAAAGAAAATACACTCAGGCGGGCTTGGTGGAGCACACCAGTCAGGTGAGAGAGAGCCTCTAGAGTTAATCCTAAAACACTTATTCAACCAGCTATTCCAAGTAGTAAAAAAGCCAGAGAAAATAACATCCATTACTGACCACATCTTTCCCTTTTGCAACTGAGGTTAAGCAATTGCAGCTTTAACAGGTTTTTGATTTGTGGGTGTTCTCTTTAACCAGGTATATTGAACAGGATAGAAGCCAAAGGTAGAAATGTCTGTAAATTATCACATGTTCTTGAGCAGTAATAATTGAGGTGTCTCTCTGACATTCAGAAGAAAATACTACTTGGCTAGAAATCTGTATCTCGTAGCAAAGAGGCCAAGAAAATACAGTAAATGCTCCAGGTATAAGAAAATAAATATGTACATTCCATGCTGTATGCATTTTCAAATGCTATAGTCTGGCATGTTGTTGCAAGTAGTAAAAAGAAGCTAGAATTAGGCTTTCTTCACTAAATTATAGCTGAATTTATTAATATTTATATAATTTCTCAAAACTAAAAGTTAGGGGTATTTAGATGCTTACTTACTCAGTGAAATAACATGTTGATAACTGAAGGATGTCCAGCATCCTGAAATGGTGTTTCAATGAACACACAACACTATATGATTCAGCTGATATTTCCATTCATCTGGATACACTTCCGGAGGTGAAGTGAAACTACTGTTTTAAATGCTGGACAGTGAGCTTGGACTGCAGTGCTCAGCCCAGAGTTTTGAGTGCCAGTCGCAGATGAGGGGACTGTGATCTCCAGAGAGAGAGAGCAGTGCTCTCCCTTGAGAGAATCTGCTCATCTCTGTACCAGCAAGAATGCAGAAAGTCATATCTTATTCTTTAAACACTCAGGGCTAGAATAAATTTTATAGTTATCATTTAAGCTAGGTGCTTTGTAGAAACCACATAAAATGCAACTCCTTTTCCCGAAGGCTAGGATGAAAAAAGAAGAAAAGGATTGATGGTTCTGAGTGTTTAATGGATTATAACTTATGAAATCTGATTTGGAGAGGACAGCCACTTGACACTGTTTAGAGAGCACGGTCTTCAAAGGAGTCTGTCTGGAGTAGCAGGGGCGGGCAGCTCCCTGGAGGTCGCCTGGAGCAGCAGAGCAGGGTCTGGCACTGCTGTGGCACCACTGGGGCAGGGACCAATGGCTCACAGATCCTACCATGGGTCCTAGGCCACAGCAGGGTGGCGGTAGGCCAGGCAGGGACAATATGACCCCCATTAGAGCCCTCAGATTTTCACATTCTATATCCTCAACCAACAGATCTCCCTTGGAAAGCATAGTACCAAAACCTGACAATTGTAACTTGTAAAGGAATCTACTCTACCTACAGGGAACAGCCTGTCTAGGAGGGACTTTAGTTGTGGCTATACTGACTCAGTACGTGATACATTATGACAGTAGAGTCTGCAGACTTTTTTCTGTTTACAGCCTGGAGAACGAGGAGATTTAATGCAACATGCAGCTACATAAGCAGCCATAAAGAACTCCAAAAGTGACTGGTGTTCTCAAAGCAAAATATGCAGCTTCAGCATCTGGGACAGATGGTGATAAGAGGGGTAAATTTTATTATCAAAAAGATTGGAAGATTGAAACAGTGGAATCACAAGAATGGTCAGATCAAAAGATGGTAGACTTAAACAAACAAACAAACAAAACTTTTATTTATAGACAGAAAAAATAAATATTTTTTGTCAAAGCACAAATACAAGAGAGGCAAGAGAAAGGGAAATTAATATGATCCCCAGTATGTGATTCAGACCAGGAGAAAGAGCCCTGGTATATGGATATTTGCTCTGTGTGGGAAACCTTGAGTTTAAGGAATTTGTGTGCTACCTAGACTGCAATGGAGACTTCCCTTCTGTATATTTTAGGATCACTGTCTTAGAATAGCATCTTGGGCAGTACACTGATGTCCATGAGTTGCCTAAAAAACAAGGGACAAAAATGAAGCACTGAGTGGTGCTAGGCTGAAAGAATAGCTGGAGGTAGAGAGAGACCATTTGAAGGCAAAACACCAAGGAGCAGAACACCATCGTAAATATTAAAGTCAATGAGTATGAGAGGGAGACAGCATAAAGCACTGCAAAAGCCCAGCCAGGAAGATATATATTCAGAATTTGCACTGCTTCAGTTTCTGGCAAAACCAGTCCATTTTATAGACATTTATACAGATTTATGCATTTTGAAGAATACAGCTGGACATTTCACTACTGCTCTCTTTTTCTCTTCCTGAGTTAGTCCCCATAATTTCCATAGAAATCAACGGAAGTATTCCTGATTCTCAAAAATGTAGACAAGGCTGGAATCTGCCCAGGTACATATATTTCAGAATAGCTGGTTAACACTATATATAAAAGCCCCCTGAATAAATAATGGACTCTTTCAGTGTGCCTGCTTGGTCCTCATGCTGCCGCACAGCAGACATTATAAGAGCTGCTAGAGAAAAGATAGAAACAGTAGGCACAGTAGGCAATGAGGTTGAACATAAGCAGTGATACTAACAGGGTTTGGCCAGCACCTATTCAATGAGCCTGTTACGGCAAGCTCATGTCTACCCTATTTTTTTCTCACTGAACCCAGAGATATTTTAGAATTTGTTATATTGTTCCCATGGAAACTTTCCCTGTGTCACACATGTTTTCCTTGCTACAGGTCACATCTCATTTCATCTCAGTCATTATTATTATTATTAATGTAGACAGCAGCTGCTTCATGACTGCCTTGCAGCTCTATAGTTTACATACTTCAAGAACACCCTTTAAGATAAAGATTTAATTCTCCTAATTGTTAGGATTTAGTCTGTCATTTGCTTCCTGTATATTATCTTGCAGAGAAAAGAGCCTCATAGTCTTTATTTGCCAGAACAAGCAGGCTGTTTAAAGCAAAATTTTCTAAAATAGCATCTGATACGGTTTGCATAGGATATTCCTATTTGATGTCTATAAAGTACAATGTATAATGTACAAATCTGAATCCCTAGTACAACTAGTGAAGGGTCATTAATTGTAGCTCTAATAGCTGGGCCTATTACACAGCAGTATCCACAAGACAATTTCCTGTTTTGTGTTGTATTTATATTTGAGAAAAAATAGCCAGTTGTGCTTTTCTTCATTTTGACTAGTCACATTCTAGCTGTAAACATTTTCAGATATATGCTGTGGTACTTTCATTATCTCTTTTTTCCATATATTCCTTCCAGAAATTTTTACCTGTTGGACCCATGTAACTGTAGCCCAAGATAAGGCAAGTTTGGATCTTGACTGAGTAAAGAAACATACATTTGTGTGTGCATATACATGTATATGTATGTATATATACACGCTTGCTTTTAAATAACTGCAGTTCTGCAATTGCTTGGCTAGAAAATTGGCTTTTTTTTAGCATAATAACCCCCAAAAGGAAGAGATATAAATGTGTTGTTGAAAATCAGTTTCAATCTGGCCAAGTTACAGCTTGCTGAAAATAACAGTTTGTGCAAAAGCAATCTGTTTTTAGAATGAGCACTTAAAATAGGAAAAAAAAACACTGCACGAGTGCACAGCTAATACAATCACATATTTTCTTCAATAACAGCTGTTTTGTAAACACCTCACTGTAACACCTACGTTTTTGCTGCAGCTCTTTCAAGCTCTTTCTAATAAATAGCATTCTGTGTTTCCATATGCCATATGTAAAATGTAATAAAAAGAAGAAAACACTATACATTTATATTTGAGATATAGAAACAGCATACCAGTATGTAGCTGCACAATCCTAAAGAGCTAAGGGAGATTTGGTCAGCACTGATACCTTGTTTCCTCTTGTTTCTACAGGAGGATTTATTCTGGCTCCTTTATACTTTAAGAGGATAGAAAGCTCTGCCTATTATTAATGCACTATTTTCAAGTGTCTGCCTGCTTACAATTCCTTATCACTCACAACAGAGTGTGAGAAACCTCGAGGCAGGGAGGAAGAAGTTAGGCAGCCAATCCAGAAATGCTGCTTTCCCTTCAGTGGGCTGGAAAGGGGCAAATTAATTAGTGAATTGTGTTCTTGTTCTTTCACTCTATTGCAACAAGAAAAGTTCTGGCACACTTCCCTTTTACATGTGCTTCTAAAATATTTTTTATCATGTACCCTTGCCTTCTTGCTGAAATATTGTAATGCCAGTATTTTCAGCCTCAGGCAGAGAGACATTGCTGCACCTTTATCATTTTTCTCATTCTTTTCTGAGCTTTTACAAGGTGCAGTACTCAGAGATAGCTCGGTCTCCATAGTACAGCATATTCAGGTGAAGCTGCACCACTGATTTGACTAATAGCTGCCTTCTCTTCCCATTTGCATCTTTTTCCTCCTGCATCTTAACATGGCTTTGTTTTTCAGTGCCTAATTGATACAGATTTTGCTACAATATTTTCTTTCTGTGCTGAGATGTTGGTCTCTTTTGTTAGGTTGATAGGAAACAGTAGGCAAGCCTGTGACTACAGGCAAGTTTATAGTATCCAGCCACAGAAGGCGGCATCCATATTAACAATCCCCCTTAATTATAGGTGGCTTTATTGTCAGTTGTATAATTTTAGTGTTCCGTGAATGTATTTTTGAAGCAATACAGAAACCATCACAGTCGAAGAAAAAAAAAATTTCACAGAACTCTACTTTGTTGGAATTCATGCTTTATCAAAATTATCTGTGTAGTAAGATCAGGATTGGAAACATCTCCCAGTATTTCATATATCTCCTCCTCTGCAATAATGTGAGCATCTTCAATCAGCTAGCTGATTTGGTGAAACAGCATTTTCACTAGCAGAAGGGAAGGATGACTTCACCCATACTCTTTCTGACATGGCCACAAAATAAAAAGATAAATTTAAATAACATGTAGGTCAGATAAAAGCAGGTGATCACACTTAACCAATTCTGTAGGGTTTAATCTCCTGAGGTAGTGACCATAACACCTTTGGTTAGATCTAAGTCTCTTTCTGACTGCAGTGGAATTAAGATTGTGCCTTTTAGACTTTTTTTGTATCCCCTGAATTGTTTTATAGAAACACTCAAATATACTATTTCCGATTCCTTTCAGACATAGTCCCCACAAAACATGAAACTATCCTCTCTTAGGATACACAACCCATCACGCAAGATTAAACAAAGGCATATAACTACATATTATTCTATACCATAAATATAGCTTTACCACTGTAGTATCTTGAAATACTCATCTGTATTGGGGCACAAGACAAACTCAGACACAGATCGAACAAGTTGGCTACAGTGTTAGTCCAATTGCCACGGATCTCACAGTATTGTGAAAGGGATTCATTGAAACAGAAATGTTATCTCCAGACTCCTGCTGTACTGCTGTAATTTGTACTCTGAATGGGGATAACCCTATGCCCCCTCCAAATGGGGCACACAAATCTATGCCCTCTTTGAGTTCTCTCCTAAATTCACAGTTTTGCAGCTATGGAGTGATTCAACCTACAGCAGGCCATGCATGAAAACAGTGTCCAGGCAAGGAAAAGACAGTCAGGAATAAACCAGGATGATTTTAAATCAATTTAACATTATGAAAACAAAAAGGCTCCTGAGTCATTTAACTTCCATTAACTCCAATTAATCACAATTAAATTTTCCTTATTCTCTAATGTGTTTAAAGGTCAGGTTTTATTTTAAAATTTGTTTTAAATGCCACTCCATTTTTCTTAGATGCACAAAGTTTACCAGCAATCTATATTCACTATAGAAGCACTGTGGCTAAATCCATTGATAACACACCATATATCAGGTTTGGGTTGTAACATCCTCCACTAAATTTCACAAAACCGCTTTGCACACACTGCATAGCCATGGGCCCTTATCATCTATGCATGACCATCTAAGCTAATTTTAACTTGCAGAGTTTCTTGAACACTCTGCAAACCCCTAGTTGCCATGGAAACTGCTGCACCTCAACACACATGTAGGAAACTTCACAGGGAAATAGTGCTTGTTTTCAGGTTAAAGGCTGGTTGGAGTTTACGAATATTGGGGATCTCTGAATCATCAGTTTTTATGGATTTCAGAAAAATTAGGTGGTTTCACCCACAACAGAATGTGTAGTAAGTATATGTCCCACGAAACAGAAGGGAAGTGTGTTTTTGTATGGTCAGCCCAGGCAATGCAAAAACAACTTTGCAAAATTTTAATTTCAAAAATGACCAGCCCTTGTGCAAAAGTCGTCTTTTCCGCCCTTAGCATGCTAAGGGGAAGAATTTAAAAGAATAATGATGCATTTTCTTGTCCTTATAAAAAGTGATTTCTCCCAGGCAAACAGGCAGCTGGAATTTTGAAATGATATTTCAATAATAAATGCCTCGATAAACTTTATAATATTAATCTGAACAAAAATAATCATCTGAAATGAGCAATGAACATGGAACCACATTAAAGCATTATTCAGTGGCCATAAATGCATGCTATTTTTGGAAATTTTTTAGCAAGGGCATGCTAGCAATAAGCAAGTGAGACATACCACAGGGAAGAGAATAGAAGGAACAGGAGCCAACTGAAATGCTCTTCCAGATCTAGATTATCATGGGGCATCATTAACACTCACTTTTAGTTCATGTTTATTCTTTCTGTATTAATGGTATCAAATGCCTTGGTCTGGTTTTTTTTTACCTTTGTATTGGGGAGTATAAAAAATATATTCTAGAACATTATAAGCAGAAAAAATCAGTTAACCAATGTGAAGGTCACAAAGGATAGCCTATATGCTTCCACTCCACTGGTTATAGCTAATGTTGTTTAAATTGTTTTGCCTTTTACCACCCCTCTGGACTTCGATGTTGTTGCACTGGGTTAAATCTAGATTATAACTGAGACACGCCTGACTTCTGTTCCTGGCACTGACACTTTCCAACCATTTCAGATGGATCATTTAACCCCTCTTTCTTCAGTTTCCACATTTGTGCAATGGGGGGGTCACATTATCTATTTGCAGCGGGTACTTTTGGTTTAAATTAATAATATAGCATTGCAAACAGATAATGTCTATACTAAGCATTTTTGTTATGTATATAAATATTATGCCTAGCCTGAAAAATGCAGAAAAGGAATGATATCAAATGAAGAAGCCACATGTAATTTATAGTTTGCATGGCTCTTATCCCAATTTACATTACTGTGTAAGCCAACATATGAATTTTAATCAGAATGGTTATAAATTTTTTATACACAATAATGAATGAAATATCTATGATGCAGAGGTCACCATGATCCATTAAGAAATAACACAAAAGATAATCCTTTCTCAATTTCAGTAGATTAGCTCTTCCTGATAAAATACTTCTTTATTGATTTCTTGCCTATTAAATTCCCCAGGGTCATTCCAGAAGGGATGCTTACCAGCTTTTAACTAAGAGCATTACAACATCACTGCCACCTTCCCTACCAGTAATAAAATGTAACAAAACAAACCATCTGCAAGGGAACAACATGGAATATGAAACTGCTGAATTCATCTTTATGTTAATGGACAAAAGTAATGAAAA
>JBCJKH010014396.1:4074-16882 GCA_039877255.1 Loriculus beryllinus | reverse complement strand
TTCATCTTGAAGGGGACATAAACTGAGGATTTCAGTCTGTTTCCAAAGCTTAGACTACTTGAATCTGTGATCCCACTGATTTCCAACTTCTGGTACCTCTGTATTTAGATTACTTTAATTACAATAAATTTTTACTGGTTTCAGAATTTTTGATGTACACCTTGTGGACAAAGCCTACTGAAAGAAATAATTTGACATGTTTAATTACTTTTAAAAGCTATTGTCATGTTTAGTAAGGCTTGAAACTAATTTCTATAGGCAATAAACAATTTATGAAAATGTTAAAAACTTTAAAATTCACCTCAAGCTATGATATGCAATAAGAGCCATACAATAGTGTCTCGCTCAAATGTTTTAACAGTGTAGTACCATTGATTTATACCAGTTTAAAACCTATTATTATTTTTATATGTATTATAATGAACACATTAATATGTTCAAGTGGTCTGCTAGAATAAGCTGTCACTCAGAAGAAGGTGTATTTTAAATCACTTCTGATCTTGGACTTGACTTTAAATGAGCAGTCAGGGTTAAAAGCATGTGTATGAACTGCTTTCAAAGGCAACACTTTCCCGATTCAAAGCTTACTTACTATAGAAATGGGCATCCTTAAGCACATGCTTCACTGTATTTGAAGTAATAAAGTATGGAACTGTTGAATGCACCCAGGAACTTCTTTTTGGTTCTAAGTGCATGTACTAATTAATATGAATTGCATGTTTGTAACTTTCTTTCAAAAGCACTGGGTTTAGCCTACCCCCATAGGAACCTCATGTATGCCTATTTAATATAATAAACTGTCCATATAAAAGCATGTCACTCCCAAGCAGGCTTGAGGTGATGTGGGAAAATGTTCAGCCGTTGCTTGTCAAGGTCTGCTGCACAGGAGACAGTAACACTCAGTGCTAGAAATCTCATTGGCAAAAATGAATGGAAATAAGCCATACAAAAATGTGTTTGACCAGGCTAGAAACATTGAACTCAAGTCAAATTAAAAGCAATCCAAGGTATGTGGATCTTCAGGGCTCCTGCACACAACCTGGCTGGGAAATAAGGGTAGCTGTCTGGGTCTATGGACTAATTTCAAAGTGCTGAGCTGCTAGATCTAAGCAGACAACATTTCTGTCTCCCAGAACTCAGAAATCATCAACTGAACCACCTCTTTGCTTGGCATTTAGTAGTTCAGGATCTTTGTTTCTATTCTACAAAGACTGGAAAGGCAGTATTTTCCTGTGAACAAGAAAGTTGGTGAGTTAATAAGTTTAACTATGTGGTTGCGCTCCCCTGTATAATGTTTTAACTTTATCTATCTTTTCCAGTCTGTTTTAAAGGAGAGGACAAAATTCTTGTGCCACCATTGCACTTCCAATTCTCACCCACCCAAGGGAGCTTCCCTACCATGCTTAAGGCAAGACAGGACACAAGCCTCCTTCGATCCTGCATGCCAACACAGGCACTGCAGAAATTTGCTGCTCTGTAGGGACCTAGCAAAGCTTCAGGAGGCTGTGGCTCATTGTTGAGAGCAGAGGTGAGGTGCTCCCTTGGGGCTGCAGTGGGGCGATGCCCAGACAGAGAGCCTGGCCAGGTAGATGTCACCTCTGTTCTGCCTCCTACTTCCCTGTACAGACTTATTCGCTCTGTCTTACTTTCGGTATCATCTTCAGCAGCACCAAACAAAGCCTGTCTGTTCAACAATGTAACATGTTAGGGTCCCTGATGACCTTAAGAGTCAAATGTTTTATCCTAGAATCATAGAATGGTTAGGGTGGGAAAGGACCTTAAGATCAACTGGTTCCAACACCTTCTTCTAGACCAGGTTGCTCAAAGCTCCAGCCAACCTGGCCTTGAACAGTGCCAGGGATGGGTCATTCACAGCCTCCTTGGGCAGCCTGCTTCAGTGCCTTACCACTCTCAGTAAAGAATTTCTTCCTTCTACCCAACCCAAATCACTTTTGGTCACTGTATCAGTATATCTATCCTTTGATGAGGAGGGAAGTGACTTTCTGGCCCTGCTATGCTAGGAAGATAGTCTGTGTGTTGGGTGGTTTGCAGGCATCGCTTCATCTGCCTCCATCATTCACAAACCTTCTGCCTTCAATGTTTGTACAAGTTTTATGTGAATTTCTTGGTCTTTTTGTATGTACATCTATATGTCAGCTCAGTTGCTGAGCAAAATCCTCACTTAATGTTTTTTATTTCAGAAATCTGCTTAGCATTTTCCCACATCTATCGGGGTCCTGCCAGCTGTGGGCATATAAGGGGGCAGGAGCAGCATCCAAACTTGCCAACCTGCGCCACATTCAGGCTGTGTCTGGGTGACAGAGGGTGGCTGCCTCAGTTACCATGGCACTGGAGACATTCTCCGGGCTTCTTCATATTCCTCCAAAAAAATGCTTGGGGCAAACACCTTCTTTTGCAGAAATTTGGCATGACCGTCTCCTTCACTGCTGGCCTGTTCTTCCAACCATTTCCCGACAAAGAGGTTAATAAATGTTTACTTTTTTTCCTGTTTCCATATGGTTTGTTCACAGGCTTTTGCTTGTGTGTGTATGAATGCTCACTTGCATTGACTGCTGTGAGGGAATTGTTCTACTAATGCTGGCCATCTTCAAATCAATGCCTGCACATAACAACAGAAAGTGCCTCAGATGTAGTGGTTTCCACAGGACTATTGTTAGGCCTTTGTTAAGCATTTTTGAACCTAATAAATAATGTCAAAAGTCTCTATCCTAGCCAAAAATGTTCCTTTTGAAACAGTTCTAATAGTATTTTTGTTCTGCGATGTCTCCCAGTGTTGTGAAAAAATTGTGCCTCACAATAGGAATCTGGTATATCGCGTGCCGTGTTGCCTTTTTTTTTTCCATTGATTTTGAGATTCAACCCTTCCTTTTCTGGGCAGGAATTCCCATTTCTTTACATAAATGGTGCTTTTTCTTGAATAACCATATCACTTGGAACTTCAGTGTTGTAAAGGCTATGAAATTTCACAAACTACAGGAGAGTTGAATCTTAATAATGATGGAATGAAAGGAAGGAAAACAAATTGTTGAACTTAATTATATGTTATTCCAGTGAACCTCCTTTGTGGTTTGTTGCATAACTCCTAATTAAATTAAGTCTAAAGCAAGGTTTTAACAATCACGTTATGCACTGAAAAACAATGATAACAATGGTCAAAGATGATCAGAGTAGTCCCCTCTGGCTGTAATATGTATTAATCTAGACATTAATGACTATTCTGGAAAAAACTCTTAGTTGGAGACTCACTGCAATTCATTATGCCTTGTATAGTACCTTTTAATGATAAATTTGAGCTGTCCTTAATCTGTAGTTTAATTTGTGGATCATATTCCCATTTTTTGCGGTGCAATAATGTGTAGCAAATTAAGCTAGGATGAAACATATTTGCTAGACATATTTTATTTGTGTGCATTTTACTTTGCTTATTTTAATTGGGCTCTGGGGAAAAATGTCAAACCCCACATTTCTGTGCATTTATTTTCTGTGTGGCACCAAAGCTATTGGATGCTATCTTTATTAAACAGCTATAGTGTGAAGTCTTTTTTTAGTCATCTCAGTTCAGCTTAGTGCCAAAAGAGACATTTTAGCTTGTTTTCTGGCTACAGTGGAAGTAAACACTAGAAGATCTACAGTAGGAACTGCTTACATGCAGTCTTATGTGGGAGGGTGTAAAACAAATTTCAGCTTGCTACAGTTGTAGTAGAGAAGGAAACTGCATTTGGGGTTTCGTAAAGCAAGCTTCTAATGCTCATGGTGATAGTTCAGTTGGACTTACTTCTGTGTTCACATTCTTTTACAGTTGACATCAGCAGAACTGCTACTTTGGAATTCTGGAGGGTAGACTTTGGCCTGTTTTGGAGCATGGTTGTTATAGTCCCTTGGGAGGCAGTTCTGAAGGGCAAAGGAGTCCAGGAAAGCTGAACATTTTTCAGGAAGCATTGTCCTAGAGAAAGTGGCTGCTCATGGCTTGGATGGGTGTACTCTTTGCTCGGTAAAAACTCACTGGATGGCCAGACCTAAGAAGTTGTGGTGAATGGAGTGAAATCCAGTTGACAGCCAGTCACAGATGTTGTTCCCCACAGCTCAGTCTGGGGAGTCTAGAGGACATGTTCAAAGAAAAGCCCCTGTAAAAATGACAGTAGATGTAGAACAGTCCTGCAGTGGGCAAAGGCCTAGATAGGAGCCAGAAATGAGGTTTAGCTCAATAATTAAAACATGAAGGTTACCTGGTGGGCTGGAAAAGTGAGAGGACATGCAGAGGGCAGGGAAAAATCTGTTCATTGCTGTCTGGCTTTGTCAGCAAATGGAAAAGAACAACAGATCTAAGCAACCTGATTAACTTCCAGCATGATGAGTGGGGCAGCATTGGATGTACTAAGCAGTAGCTGTGAGCATTGCTGAACTAGTGACAGTGCCGTGGGTGCCCTGAATGCCATATGCCAAAAGTCTAGCTGTGATGAATAATAACATCTCTCTGTATGTACAGTTTGAAACTATACAAGTTTGATTTGAACTGAGACTTGCTGCCTTTCAGATACAAACATGATACTATATTTTCAAGGGCAAGATCATACATTTTACAGTAGCTTGCATTATATGAAATATAATTCCTGTGAGGAATCTTTGTTGGTTCTGGTGAGATATTTTTTCTTTCAGACTATGTTTCATTAATGCATAAAGTCCAGAGAACACAAAACAAAAATTACAAGATGTCAGGAAGAACATGAAAATCTTAATATTAAATTGACTGCGACCAGGAATATAAAGACAAGGGTTTTTTGAGGTGGGAGCTCTTAGTGATTGATATTAGCTGTTTCTTTTGCTGTGCTTATTCCTGCAGTTTCAATTTTCTCTTTTCCTGGACACTGCAGAACTTCTCAGGAGAAATCAAGCATTCAGCTCTTCTTGTCTCATCTGGCCTCTCTTCTCCCTTCATCTCTGTAGAATGAACACATCCGAATGATGCATTAAGCAATATGACCGTCATCGTCGTTCACATCTGCTTTCTTCCTTGCTTGTGCTTGTCTTACCAATAATGTCTTTTTTTGTTCTAGTTTTGAAAGCCTTTATCTTCCTGTGATGTCTGTTAACATCACTTGCTGGCATAGCCCTGAGGAGGTGCAGCTGATGCTGTTGGGGCTCCTGCAACGTAGTTTGCTGGTCCTGGGCTGGCTACCCTCTGACAAGGTGACAGGACCTGCATGAAACCCAGGAGTTTGGCTGATGTTGCACATCAGCTCTTGGCTGTGTACTTTGAATACTGCTGCCGCTGTGGCTAGACTGGCAAAACTTTGCAGCATGCACCTGCACTTACTGCCTTTTGGACCTTCCTCTCCAGAGGAATTATTTGAAAAGGCAAGGAGAAGACTGTATGTGATTCTTTGTTCTCATTAGGGGACAGAAACAAATTTCTCATGAGGACAGTGGGGGAAATTCCCTATAAAATCAAATGGTCTGATTGAAGATTGAATGAAATAACTGGGATTCCCTCAAAAGATGTATTTTAGCCACAGAGCCATTCCACCTGTCCACCTCGAGGCTTTTCCTAGGAGTCCAGCTTCAGGTCAAATATCAAATGTTTATGAGCTTGGAGCCTTAAATCAGAGTAGGAGTTTCCTTCTGCTCCTTGAAATGGTGTCATCCACCCAGCTGTTTGATGTTTAAGTAAATACCTCAAAGCAGCTTTAACCACAGATTTTACAGTAGGGGCCAAGAAGAATGAGTACTTGTGACTTTCCAAACCCTGTTTTATCAAACTCATTATTTGTAGGCAACCTTGCAAAGAGCAAAGCTTACTTGTGAAAGGTTAGAAGAGCTCTGTCTTGTTTGGGGTCCTCACAGCACAGTTTAAATATATAAAAACAAAAGAAAAACAAAGAAATGTTTTCCTTATTACTACCAGTACTACATTTGAAGGAAATTTGCAAATCAAGGCACAGTCTTTTTGCTGTTAGATCTTCATGTTTTATTAAAAATCCTGAAATATCAATTTAGCTAATCGATTTGATGGTGACACATAAAAGAGGACAAAGGTATATCTGTTCTACCAATGACGTAAGTGAATTGCGTTGTGTCAGTCAGGTGTACAGTCCTGAGATCGGAGGAAACAGGGTTTTTTAGAGAGGAAACCCCCTGATATGCTATGAAAGCACTGGAAAGAGCTATCTGAGGGTGATATTTTAATTATTTTTTTTTCATTCGTTGTCTTTGTCTGAAATGTGCACGAGCTGACTAAATGATTCATCGCAAATCAGGTGGATTTAGCAGTTCTGTTCTTTAGGAGTTAATTATAAGATTTTGTATTTTTGAAGGTATTTACTACCTGCAATTTTGTTTCAGAAAACTTCCATGGGTGTTTTTTGTGAATTGTTTCTTATGACCAACAGGGAGTATAACTGCTTTTTCTAATGCACGTGTTATTGTCTCCTTCCCCTGATTTGAGGACTGGGTCTTTCTAACAAGAAGAGTAAAGAGCTGTGATTAAAGATTGTTCTTGGGCACAAGTTCATACATGAATGCAGGAGAATGGATGCTGTCTGTACAGTGTTAACACTCATATGCCTTAACACTGTACAGATACATGTGAAAAGCACGTGATTCTGACCCAGTTTTTTAAAAAGGACCAATCTGCTGCTTGCCAACTCTGCCTTTCAAAGACACACACCAGCAAAAAATCTGACCCAGCATTTTCATGTTATCTAGAGGGCTATCAATCACAGGGAAATTTAAATCCTAATTATACTCTAACTAAAAAAACCCATAACAAAATCAAACCCACATCTGTCATGAAAAGCCTTTGTACTTGATACTGCTTTTTCAGTTTATTCAATTTATGATGCTGTTAGTGGTATCTGTTGTACACATTTATCATGACAAAATGTTTTTTCATGTGTGTCATTTAGCCAAGCTAGTTTTAAAGCTGAGGTTTTTTTCTGCCAGGTGTCAATGTTAGGATAAAACATTTTGGAAAATTTGAGCAGGGATTATTGATCAATGTCTGACAATAGAAATAGATGTAGGCAGGATGTTTTTTTCCTTACAGTGAAAAATACGTATGACCATGATAGTAAATAGAAGAGGGACAAAGAGATTGTGTCTGTACAGTTGTGTCTGAGATTGTGTGGAATCTTATACAGAATGTGAATTTACATCCTGACAGCAAGAGCTGCACATGTGCACTGTAGCTGTGTTGAGTTTGGCATCTCAGTTCTCCTGAGATGCCACTGGCCCTGGGTATGCACAGGTTTTGCATATCCTGAGAAGACGGATGTGTGTGTAGCATTTTCATTTCATGAGCACCAAGGAGGAACATAGATTTCCTCCTCCTTCGCTTCTCACTGCACCATCCTGCTCTCATCCTCAACAGCAAAACCCATGAAGGGGACAACAAAATAAGGGTTCCCTTATTTTCTGGACACCCTGCCTGCTGAGACTCAGGAAACACAGAGGGGAAGAAGTTGCCTGAAGAAAATGCAGAGGCCAGAGACCTCAGTGCTGTAAGGGATGGAGGAGAATATGAGAAGGAATGGAGGATGGAGGAGGAAAACCAGAATAATGACATAGCCTGCCTTGTCCCACATATCTGATTTGTACTTTGACCCCTGCCAAGGCATTTCTTAGGAAGCTGGTCTGGTCACACGCCTCAATTGCTCAGGAAGCCAGCAATTGTGTAATGATAATTTTCATCACTGTTCTGAATGGTCTAGTTTGAGACTGCTCTTGCAGCCAGCCTGTATATCACAAATGCTGATGAAAATAGTTAATTCTGAAAGAGATGCTGACAATGCTACCATGACTCCCATTCCTTCTTAGTACCAGGTGATCACTCTCATGAGGCCGCAAAAAGCTCATGAAAATACTAGTTCTGAATTCAGAGGTGAAGGATGTACAGTAGCAAGGATTAGTCTATGGGGCTTTCAACTCAACTTACATTCACAGAAATGTCTGGTGACAGAACAGTGAGACATGAACATTTTTAAGTAAGTTTGTTGTTGTTGTTGTTGTAATCCAGTGTATGAGTGTGAAGTTAAGAAACCAAGCATATAAAATAAGAATTTTGTCATATCTATCCGAACTGGCCAGAGCTTGCTACAAGACAAGTTTCCAGTGCCATCTAAGATAAAATCATTTTTAAAAAGACGTTTGAAAAAGATTTTATACCTGTAAAATGACTTTTTAAACTCCTGAAAATGTTGCTCTTCAAATAGCATTATAGGCATAGCTAGGTATGATTTAAAGAAAACACAAGGGAAAAAAATGCTAGAGAATTTTTAAGAAATTGAAGGTGCTTTTATTAATGGGAGGGAAGATAATGTAAAATAGTGTTTGTTACATTCACCATTTCTTACTCTTAAAGAAATGGACTCCCATTAAATGCCTTGATTTCGAGATTAGATGTAAATTTGAACTTCCTCAAGTCTCAAGTAATTTAAATTGTCATGGCCTTCATGCATTTAGTGTCCAAAACCATTGATGACTGAAAAGGAAGACCTCGCACCACATTCTCAGTAGCTGAATGTTGGCCTATTGGTTTTGGGTAGATAAAAAGTTACACCACATCAGAGGCCAGTTCTGCATCTTGGCACATATAAGAAACTTTAGCCCCAGATTCAAGGATTTTCCAAAATTTGAGGACCCATTCAGTTAGGTTACACAGTTTTGAAGATGATTTTCTGTTCTCATTGTTATCTTGCCTGAAGGTTTGAAGGAGCAAGGAGGGAGAAGTTGTGTAATAAACAACATACGCAAGATCATCACTGACCTAGTTCAGAAGTACAAGCATGTGAAAATGAAGCTGACCTCTTGCTCCTGGTGATGTCACTAGAAATTTTGCCACTGACTTCAACAGAGTGAAAATTTCAGGCATTTTTCCTGTCTGAAGTTGCTCATAATGGAATGTCCCTTTGCTGCAAGCGCAAATGTAAATGAATATACTTTGGGACTAGTTCTGTTGGACTGAGGCTTTTTCGGGCTTAGTGCCTATATTCCTAGGCAATGCATTTAAGTACCAAAACCAAGCCAAAATCTGATTAATAGAGAAATTAGACTTTTAATAAGAAAAATAAGAATCGGGTTTAAGTAAGTAAATGGCTTTAATGAGTCTTTCATTTCACAGAAGATTTACCTTAGGAATTAAATCTGTGTAAATTAAGAGTAAAAGCTTTTTTTAAAATGGCAATAGCTCTATTTCATGTAAACATGAAGAGAACGTGCACACACAAAGAGGTTTTAGTAAGCTGTGTAAGTATTGACTTAGATGCTCTGCATGTAAGCAAAAATATTGCTATTTTCCATTTTCTTCCCTTCAGAACTGTTGGCATTGACAAAAGAGTAAGTTCATTTCAACACCTAAGATGCACCCATTCCGTGTAGCTGTGCAACATGCGGTGATTCCCAGGCAATGCTGTGAAAGTTGGAAGCAGGCAAATGAAAAAGTCATGGGAAAATTACATCTATTTCTTGTGGGGTTGCTGTTGTTTTTCCTTTTGTTAGTCAAGCTGTATCTCTCTTGTCTTCTCTGTGCTCTGGATGCATGTTGCTAAGAACTGCCATGTCTAAACTGAAAGTCACGGTTTGTCCACTTGTAATGCTAGGGTTTTTATCTCCATTTCACTATAAGATTACATCAGTATTTTGTGCTGCCTCCCCCCCCATACTTCCCCAGCTTAAAGATGTGCTCTTTTAGATTTTTTTGTGTGTGACTTTAACAATGTTCTGTTCACATTTCCTTGGATAGGCCCAACAATTGCTTGTTGACCCATTTTAACCCCTTTTGAGCATCATCTTCAAAGTGTAACTATCCTTGACAATGAAAGAGACCTTCCTATTGTCTGGTCCTTCCAGGCAATCTTTAGCATTGAGTTAAATGGCTTTCAGATGGAGGAGTTGGCTGGAAGGAAGGAGACAAAGTGGTCTGTTGTTTCTGAGTGACTTTGCTAGAGTTTCCCTTTTTTCTTTTAGAATGGTGCATTTCTATAGAAGATGACAGACGTTTTGACAGGTGCAATATGCTTTGAACTGTTGTGTCAGATAATTCTTTTGTCTTGGTTTTTCCCAGCAGAGTGGTACGTCTCCTTAGGATGCTGATATGCATATTGTTTGCTTTTTATTTAGTGTGGTCAAGCCTTCCATCCTCCTTTTCTCTCTCTCTCTCTTACTTTTTGGCTGTTTCTTTGCATATATGGAGCTAACCCAGATGGGAGGGCGGAGTGACCATGACTTCAACCTCTCTCTCCAACCTTTTGATCATGATAACTGACAGTTATAACTCAGGAAATTATAATGGTAATTATAAGAAAGAGCAGTCAAAAGCACACAAAAGCATGACCTCGAACAAAATCATATTATAATCTCATCTCTGGCTGCAATGAACTATGCTGATATAAAAAAAGATGGTCCCAGGGTTATTCCTTCAGAGCAGGAGAGATTTAGCTTTGCTCATCTATGGATTGGCCTAGATGAAAACAAACCATAGTCCCATCATATAATCAAAACTTATTTGAGGGGGAAAGAGGAACTTCAAGCTAAAGTTTTAAAACTTAAACAAAAAGAAAGCTTATTCTTAGTAAAGATGTTTTATTTCTTTCTTAATACTTTTAAAGTTACCACAGAGAGTATTTCTTGGTCAGGTAGCTTCATTTAACTGGAGTGTGTAGAGCATTTTGTACATTAGTGGTCAATGTTTTTGCAGTGCCAACTCCAATGATTTTCAGTTCTACTATGAATTACTGTTTTGGAAATAACAGCACTGTTAAACTGGTCATGCAGAGAAGATGTTGGGATTTGTGTCTCACTCTATCTTTCTACATTAATCCCTGCTTCTGCCTGCCTGCTCATTTTGGGCTTAAACAGACTTTCCTATTTTTGATGTGTCTGTTTTATTTTCAGAGTTAACATCCCTTGTTTTGGTGGCCTGGGTATGACTCTCATTCATTGTGTCATGCATGACATTCGTGCTACTGAAAGACAACCTGACCCTGAAAAAATTGAAGACAAGATCTTCTTTTTCAGTTGCTTCACATAGCATAAACTCAATGGGGAAGAGAGATTTAAAGGCTGCCAATCAAATAGAGGAATGGACGACATAATTTACTGTAGCAGGGAGAGGTGGCTTGGAAAGCTTTGCTTCATGAATCTTTCCAGAACATCTGAGAAGTTGATTTAATAGCTCATGGCATAAATGTTTTAAATATTTGTACCAAGATTTTTGAAAATCAGGGACTAGCAGACTATGGTCTGTAAACCATAGTTAGGTGTCCTGGTGGCCTGGCTTCCAACAAGAGCAAGAACTTATCAACTTTTGTGGTTTTTACATTTATCTGCTCCACACTGAGGAATTCTTTAGAGTATCTTCCTCTAGGATTTTAGCTTACAGGGCAATTTAAAAATTGTGTATGTCATTATGGTATATAGTAGGTAACCTTGCAATAAAGAAAACATAATTACTTCTTCTAAAATGATGACATTTCTGTGAAGATTTTGACTGGTGCTTACAATATCCCAAACAGTGAATGGCTATATTTGTTTCTTTACTAGTGGATGCTTCAGTGCCACAGTGTTCTACAGGAGTATTTAAGCATGTGAGACGAATGGATCTGAAATATATGGCCAAAGCATTGTCTGAAATGCTGTCTGCTGTCACAGAAGGTTCTTAGTAACTGTTATAGTGATTGTAAAAGTGCTTCTTTGGAATCGCTGAAATTTTCAGTTACTTTTTTCCAAGAAATTCCTGTTTATATTGTAACTTGCTTCTGTAAGTCACTCATGCAAACAAGATGCAAAATCTCTCAATTTTAGTAGCTAGTCTTCTGAGCTGAAAACAGTAATTTTTTGCTATGCATATTGGATACTTAGCTGTGACCACTGGTGTCTAGTTGCAGATGTATTCATGTATTGACTGATAACTGGTTGAAACTCTTTATGTCAAAACTGTGGAAAATATGTTTGCAACAATGGACATTTCAAAGCAGATTTTTTATAGTTATATGTTTCAGGTGACTGAGGACAGGTTCTCATGAAGATTGGTGGATGTTCTTAACAAGAGGCCTATTTACTGACACCGTCTGTAATTGGTATGTGTCATGGAAAATTCTCTTCTTAAAAGATCTGACATCTTTCAGAGAAGAACCAAATGGATCTGATGTTAAATTGCTTCAGGCTCTTTTGCAAAGTAGGGTATTTCTGAAGCTGGGATAATTTTGCCAAGGGACTTACAAGGCATGAATTTCTTAGGACGATGTGCATCACATTCAGTTTTATGGTTTCCCTTTCACTCTTCGAGGACGTTGCATAGTTGAATAGGTTGCAGGGAAACCCACGCCTTTTTCACAGGAGTCCAGTATAAGCATGGCAGAGCCCGTGTTATGGTCATCAGTAAGATGGTTGTTTATTATTGGATCTGTATCTGAAATTTCTATAGGGTTCTCATCAACAAAATGAAGGTGGTTGCTCTTTTGATCAGGTTTAGTAGGAAAATATGCAGAGTTCTCACAGGCTGCAGATGTGTCAAAATATGCCCACTGTAACAATTCACAGGCTATACAAACTTCATGGTTGTCAAGTATTCTGCTTGCTTTTGCCATATAGACGTCATGGTTGTCACTGGAGATAGAGTGCTGTACCTTCTGCTTCAAGCACATAGGCTCCTACTGTCAGGATTGGTATCATGTGGTGAGCATGGGGAGACTATGCAAATTGGATAACATAATGCTGCTCCTATGGGAGCTGACTGTGCTAATTCCTATGTTAATCCTGTGAGTGAATGCAGTATGAACGAGACGCTCACCCT
>JBCJKH010014395.1:18751-31428 GCA_039877255.1 Loriculus beryllinus | reverse complement strand
AGGCATAGGGACTATTTACCAGTCTACAGCTGACCTTCATTTCCCTGTTTGTGTCACATCCATTCTGTTGTCATCAACCTTGCCTCCTTTCAGAAAAAGGGTCTTTTGTGTGCATATTAACACTATTAGCACTGGCAGTTTTCTAATTCTGGATAATAATTGAGAAATTCTAATTACTGTAATTACTATGCTCCTGGGGTGAGGTTTTAGTTTTTGTAATTATTTCTAGTGATTTTGTTTGTAAATACTTTGTTATATTAAAAGCAAGATAGACAACCACGAGTCCTTGCAGCACATTTATGTATTAACCACCCCCACTGAATTTCATCAGTGCATTTTACCACTGATTAATCAGGTATTGGGAAATTTCTCCTGCCTTAAGGAAAGGAAAAAAAAAAAAACAAAGAAAGAAAGAGTGGGAGAGACAGTGACTACTGAAAAATAACAAATGATGTGACATGCCAAGTTTGATTTTGCCAATCAAGTATTAGCACCAGCCCAACAAGAGCAAAGACGGAGGTGACAGTTAGATGGCAAATCGAATACATTCTAAATCTTCCCAGAATAACTTTAAGGAGAAAAGAAATGTTCCAATGTGTGCAAACATTGAAACACTTCAAGAAGCAACCAGATACTTTGGCCAGTACATAAAGACCTTGATCTAGTTCTCACTGCTTTCCACGAAGGATCCAGGTCTGTCTTTTGAAGCCTGCACTCGGTAACAGACTCTTGGAGTTAAGCAAGATGTTCTTCTGTGCCCATTTTATGATCACACCTACTCTGCTGGGATAAACAGTTTTGTTTTGTCTAGAATAACCCACCAGAGTATGCTAAATCTTTCAGGAAGAGATTTTGTCTGAAATTACAATTCCACCTTCAGTTGCTTTACCACATGCAAACCTTTTGCAATAATATAATCCCAAATATATTGCTTTGAAATAGCTTGGGGTCATACTGATATATTTTATGAGTCTCGGTTTTTCTTTTTCACTTGTTAGGGTGTGGTTTGGAGAATTACGATTCTTGCACTAAAATGTAGCTATATTATACCATTTATTACTTGCCATTCCCTTATTGTGAACTTTATTGTGAGTGGAAAGTTGTTGATTCCAGCATGAAGATGACAGAGGCTTCTTTTTTTTTTTTTTCAAAGGCAGCTTCAAGGTTTGCTTATTTGCTTAGTTTTTCTTGTAAAAGTTCTTATGGCAACCTAGGCCAATCTTAACTAAAAAAACCATCATCACCCATTATCAAAGAACTGTTCATGCAACTCAGCAATGATTTTTCTAAATGACTATGAGACCTCATTTAGATTTTTAATAAACAGTCACATTCTAATGAGGTCTTCCTAAAACTGACTAAATATGTTTAGAAATCATTAGCTTAAATTACCAGTACAAAAGCCTCCTCTGGGAGCCCTGCAGATTTTGTGATAAGACTTTTGGCAGATGGATTAGTATAACAGCACAAGTGAGTTCTGAATTTCCATACAAGCAGTGTAAATGTGAGTGACTGGGTAACAGGCTACTAGATAAAGAGCTAAATGTCCCTCAGGTGGATTCATTAAAGAGAGAAAACAATCATAACACATTTCTGTGCCATTTAAATACCAGGTGCACAGCAGTCTGCAGGTGCCAGAAACTCTGACAAGGGTCCCTTGCTGGAACACACAAGAGCTTAAAGGGATGCATGGTTTTGACAAGTGTGCCTCAGATAATGACAGATATTGGCAGATGTACCCAGACCCTGCTGGAGGGTAATGTGGGGACTGAGTCATTTGCAGCAGGTGCTTGTATTAGGGACTGCCTCATGGTGATTCCTCCATCCACAATTAAAACAGTCCTGATGCTTAATGCTGCAGGGCAAGAAGCAAGTTCCTAGCACTGATTTAATGACTATCCAGCCAGTGCTGGTAAACAAATACACATACGCCCCCTTAATGATTAATTCATGAAGGATGTACACTGTATGGCAAACACGTTAAATAGAAATTCCACTTCCCTGAAAATATAAAGAATTTCTTCCTCCTCAGCTTACAGTGAGACAAGAGGGTTAAAAAATATAAATTATAAACCTCTATAAATCTTATAGCAGCAATAGCAATTGAAATAGAAACCCTCTAGGTTGGGAAGGTTACAAGGTTTGCGCTGCAGGAATGCTACCAAAAGGTCTATTAAAATCATTACTAATCAAGGTGGCACAGAGCTTGTGTTAGGGGTTGCGGGACAGATGGTGTGTTTGTAATATGCCTCCCTGTTGCTGATGTTTCCAGCTCTAGGAGCGGGACAGAGGCACCGATGGAGGACTGGCTGCATTTTTCTGTGGCTCCTATGATCTCATTTCCATTAAAAGCTCATTGCAATCTCTGCTCTCTGATCTCACCTATGTTGGCCTCCAGAGAACATGAGAACAAAGTCATTTTTACCACTGCCAGAAAAAACAAAACTGCAGATCTGTATCCTACTAGGATGCCTGTACCCTGACGAAATCTCCATGGTGGCACAAACTGTTGCTTGCTGCTAAAGGAATGTGCTGCATACCTAAATGTTCTCAGTTGAGGCTGCCAACACCAGCAACAAGACTGGTGTCTCCCTAGCTGACATCTGACAGTTCACTCTAATTGATGCTTTCTAATACTGACTTTAGGAAAACAATTTGTGGTTTCATGCAGTATACTATTTTTGTTCTAAGGCTTGTTTATCCATACCCTGAAAACATCCCTTTTTAAGTTGTGTGCTTAGATACTTATGAATGTGTATGAAGCTTCAGCAAAGAGGTTTGCCTGAGAGCTTTTTATTCTTATAAATCAGTTTTGAATCAATATGTGACCATCCAACTATTTCTTTCTTCCTCTTCACTCAAGGGTCTGTACTTTCAAGAGAGCTTCCATGATCCTTTCTCGTCTATGCAATTAGGTGTGTATATGCTTCTGCAGCAGGTGTTAACTGCAGTCACAAATCCCGTCTTTTTTATATCTAAAAATAATACATGCACCTGATTTGTTGTCAGGCTTGGGCATACAGATACCTAAAACCATTAGGATTTATATTAACAATTGACAAAGGACATAAGGAAGAATAAATTGAGATTGTTGAAACTGGACTTGCTAGAAAGAAGATCCAACACTTTTGACTCATATCACATAAACAGCGCTCTCTACTCATGCAAATACCACAGGGCAGAGGGGTATCAGCCACTCCACCAGTGTGAAATTAAAAACATCTCTTAAAAACACGTGGCTCAGACCAAGATATGTGCACTTGACTTCTTATCTCTACATTTATCTGATGTACAATAATTGCAGTAGTTGCAATAGAAGCAACTACTAGTTGCTACTAGCAACTACTAGCACTAGAAGTGGTTGGTTTTTTGGTTTTGGGGGATTTTTTGTTTGTTTGTTTGTTTTTTTTTATTCCAAATGAAAGCTTTATGCTCCTTTCCCAAGCAAACTTCCTAGAAAAATACCCATCCCAGATGAGGACTAACACATGAGTGCATAGACAAAGCAGTAAATTAAAAGACTCAGTTATTGACAGTTATGAGAAACAAAGAAAACAGTTCCTTTCAATACATGTTGAAAACAAAATTAGCCATAATGACTTGAGTAGGAGGCCTACGTTAGAAGTTTAGAAAGAAAGAAAGAAAAGTACACAATATCAACATCAGGTAACTCAAGCTTTTCTTACTGCTCAGCTCCCAAAGAAAACCTCCTGGTCCACAGATTTAGTGTACAAATAAGCAAAGCTAATTTTTTTTCTGGTTTAGCCCAGGTGGCTTAAAGGACTGAAAACTCAAATAAATCAGATTAATTTGGACTAATATACCACAGAGAAGGTGTGATTTCATAGTTCAACTACTTTCCTCAGAAATCTGTTTTCTCCCCCTCAGCTTCCCTTAAAAAAAAATGGATGACTCCATACCTCATTGTGTAACCAGTTCCCTTGTTTCCCTTAATAGAAATGCTATGTCTGAGATATATACAAAAATATGACACTTTCCCTGTTTGGCAGTCTTTGCAGGCTATGCTTTACAGAATGCAGCTTTATCAGTTACCTTTTCATTGTGCTAATGTTATCAAAGCCAAGCATCCCAGCAATGTTTAAAAATAATTGATAATGAACCTCTTAGCACAGGCAGTCATAAATATTTTATGTGCTATACTCAGAATATAAGCATCTTGTTGGTCTGCTATTTAATTTCCAAAAGCAAACACCTTAGAAGTCTTTCATATTGTTAAGTACAAAAAACACTTACCCTTCCCACTTCTACGAGATTAGTAACCATGATTATGCTGGCTGTGTTTTCATGCCATACCATTCTCCAAAAGTCATATATTGTCTCCTGCATTGGTCCTGAAACAATAAATCAAATGAAAGGTTACTATCTGAAAGTCTTATGATTGGAAGCTTGTCTCTGGGGAACTTTGAGAAACCGTGACTATACACATATATTCATATCACTATAATCATATTTTTCATTTAGGGTCAATTTCTTTTCTGTCATTGCACCTATCTGCATTTAAGTCTTTCTCCNNNNAAACAGTGCTCTGAAAGAAAGTTAGTTCTCCAGCATTTAGGTATTTATCTCTGTAATACCCAGAGGTGGAATTATAAAAAATGGGTAACATTACTCTTTCTCTTAACAACTGGATGATAACCTAGGGAAGGGGTATTTGGAATGAAATGAGCCTCAAGAGACGATATGGCTTCCTGGTTTCTAATATTTTTCTTAGTATACACTATCCATCAAATTACCCCAGTTCCCAAACCGTGCTTCCTGAAGCGAGGCAGAAGTTACAGTTTTTTTGCAGCAGTATATCACCTTGCAAAACCAGGGGGAAACTGGTAAAGAACTCTGCTATGCCATGGCAGCCATGTCCTCTGCAGTGCTTTCCTCGACAACCTGTGCCTTTGTAAACAAACACACAGGGCTTCCTCTACTGTCATGCTAAAGCTGGGTACCAGCCCACAGGAAATGTTACAGAAACAAAATATTGAGAACCACCACACCACTTTATGTATGCCTCCACTATCCACTTCTACATGTCTTATTCATGACATTCAATGTGCTACCCCAGTCTTAAACCACTACTTCATAATCACTGAGCCAATAAAAATAAACAAACGCAAAATGCTATGAAGTACCATAAACTAAACATCCATACTGAATCCACTACTGTACTGCCACACGGCAGTAAGCAATTAATGGCTTATCTAGAGGAATGTCTTCAATCAGCTAACTGGAGGACAAATGGACAATGTATTGGCCTAAATGTTCCTCTAGTGAAGAAACCAACACTCTTAAAACATTACAAAACTACACATTGAAGATTTGGGCAGTTCGGCACCCATGTTTTGGTACTTTAAGCTCACTTTGAAAATAAAACTTTCATTCTAAAAGTCAAGTGCTTAGTGAAAAATGTAATAATATAGTTACTGTATTATCATGGCAGGGGGTTGGACAAGATGATCTTCAAAGGTCTTTTACAACCCAAATAATTTTGTGATTCTATGATATTACAGGCAAGTCAAAACCAATTTACTAGGCAAATAACATTACAGTCACAATCTAACTTGGAACTCAAGTGTAAGGACAGTAATAGTCTAAAACTTCCGAATTTTCAGCAATTTCAAAAGATAATTTTATCATCCATAATTTGCATAGACCAAAGATGTTATGTGTCCGCTCTCTTATTTTCTCTGCTTTTAAGAATTCTGCATATATAGCTAGTTTCATAGGTTTCCCTATAGTCTCACAACTTGTCTTTTTCTGGCTTTGTTTGTTCATGTAACAGGACAAAAAGCCATTTAAAACAACAAGAACCTACGACTGTTAGAACGCAAGAAACATCAGAAGGTCTCAGAGTAGAAATAACAGCAGAATCTAAACATAGAGTATTTGAAATTACGAAATTCAAGATGATGTGGATGCAAAACTGGACACCTTTTTTAATTTTTTTTTTTTTTTTTTTTTTATTTGGAGCACAGAGCAGGTGATACTTTTGTGAGATTTCACTCTTAAGTGTGACAATTCCTAAATCACTCTTCACCATATGGAAATTTACAGTAAGTATTTTACTTATAAGTGTCCTAGATACGTAATACATGCATGGTCCAAGTGCCATATTGAATGTCACAGTAAGATTATTAATATACATTATAGTGCAAGTTTAGCTTGCTTGTGTTTTAATATTGTAGGATTCAATATAGCTTTTTCGGTAATTAATATTATTTAGAAAGGTTTTGGGCCAACCTCTCCTACTGGTAAAAGGAAGGAGAGTATTTTAGTCACTGTAGAAAAATACTAGTTCTCTCAAATCTTAAACAAATATTCAGCAAAATTACTATTGCTGCCATCTTTTAAGGGATGTATCTAGAAATAAGATTGTGGAAAGGCAGATTTTCAGAGGGTAGTGACCTGGAAAGATTCTGCAAGTTCATGACACATTATTAAGATTATTTAAGCTTGATCAAGGGCAAAAAATAACCACGCTATTGCTTCAAGATTTCTGATTCACAACTTAGTTTAATGTAGAAAATCTAAATGGCTTCACTGCATTCTGTCAGCACAGGATTATGTGATGTTTCAAGATTGTTCATCTGAATATGTTTTGGGTAAAGCTTCAGGAAAGGTGAGAAAAGATCCTCTGTCTACACAGCCCTCTTCTTTTCCCCTTGTAAGATGCCAGAATCTTTGAGAAACTGAGGGGCAGTGTAGCCAGTTTCTTTATGTGTTATTTCACTTTTCTTACAGATTCACTTCAGATATAAGATGATTGGGCTCTACTGTGTAACAGTCATTTCTTTTTGACAGCCCTGGATAACCTGTGACAATTTGTTCTTGATTTTCTTTTTTTCTATAGACAGCATAATTCGTCTCACGATTTAAAGATTCCTACATCACAAAGTACAACTGCGGATAGACCCTAAACACTAATTTCTTCCTAACGATTTTAAATTTGTCATCCTTTATAAAGAAAAAAAATTATGAGAAAAATAAATCTTTAGACAAAGTAATAGCATTTTTCAGGCCAGGGAAAGAGCTGAGCTCTGACAAGTCCTTCAAGCTTGATTCCAAATGTTCTCCTAGAAGAAATGTCCTGTTCTTCAGTGCTGAGTATGCTTTTCCCAATCTTACTATGCAAATGATAAGACAATCTAAAAGTGCTTGACAGGATTTCCTTCTCTCCTCAAGTATTCTGAAGTGTTTTCTTGCTTTTCCTCTCCAACCCTTACATACAGCCTCCAAACTTTTTTCACATTCAGTATTCTGAAAGGAAAAAACCCAACCTAAAAACCTACCTTAAATTCTCAGAAAGTAATTCTTTTCTACTCCATTTTTCTTTTCTTCTTGACATTTTTCAAATTATTTTCTGACATACGAATAAATNNNNCTTTGTCTCCAGCTAGAATTGAAAAGTGTTAGAGGCTAGGTAGGGTTGAGGATTTATTGTCATGAAGAACTGAACAATTTGATTCCAGAGACTCATGGTAGGGAAAGAGCCTGTAATTGTTCTAAGCATCAACTTAACAGATGTGTGCACAATAGGCAGGAAGGTTATTCTCAGCAGTTGCCCCCTTGCAGGAGAAGAACGTCTGAAGAGAAGGAACTGTGTTGCCTAACAGTAAGCCTGTGGCGTACCCCATTAGCTACACAATATAGTAGTTGGTATCAAAGATTTCTGCTGTGAAAAAAAGAAATCAACAACATACTGACACCAAAAGATGAAAAGGAGAAATCAACCCTCCAAACCCCAATCTAATTAAATGCATTACTGAAAAAACTCAACAGAAATGATCAGTTGTATATATCACAACCATTAGTTGTATTACCAGAAGTTGTTAGTTGCTGCTCTGGGAATGCAAGCTTATTAGGATATGGAAAATCACACAGCTTCTAAGAATGGTTTAAACTCTTAAGAAGCTGCTTTTATACACCAAGTTCCTTAGAGCCTTTATTTCTGCTTGTTATTGTGAGACCCAGTTCTAACAAATGGTATTGCAAATAGGGTATGTGATCAATACAAATGTGATAAACTAGCCCACAATATAGGAAAAAAGTGTTCAGATGTAGGAAAGAAAGCAAATGCACCAAGGAACAAGTAAAACTGAATCCTGAAATGTCCCTGGCACTTACTGAGATGGAATTGTAAATCTATGGGTAATTTTTCAATTTCTAGAAAAGCTGGTGGCTTAAACAAGGAACAAATAGCTTCTTAAACCTTTTTTTTAGTGTAGAATATCAAATCCAAGAGCTGATGTTTGGTCAACCTGAAACCAAATTCAATGACAGATATTAAAACTAGAACTGTGCAGAAAATGAAGAGATGCCCTTAAGCTCCAAAGGCTCCCCAGGGACAGGGTACAGGGTAGCTGTAGCCATTAGGCATGTCTTGATAGCAGCAGTGGACTGACAAGATGCAAGACTTGTATCTGCAGCAGTTAAATTCTATCTTGAAAAGAGTGCAATAAACCTTCTTTTAGGGAGCGTCCACCCTGTGTGAGGAGGTGGTTATAAAATGGTGCCCTTCACTAACACCTACTCCAGTTTCTAGTAACAATGATAACTGTCTTCACCTTTTACGGAAGTATTTTTCCTTTTGCTGTTTGCTGCTGTGGCTGCCTATCATGACCATTCAAGGACAAGTAGCTAATATACTTGCATAGAGGGAGTGGTGTTCTCAACTATGCATCATCCATCCAACATGAACTTGAGACATGGTGAATGCTTTCTTAACAGATGCATGGCAAAAAAATCCAAAAGCAAGGATTCCCTTTGAAAGTACACTGTCAACCCCCCTCCGCCAACCCATTATGTAGCAGAGATTGCTCAAAATACACATGAAAGCATAAAACCAGAGATAAAATAAATAAACAAATAAATTACCGGGAGAATAGGCTACAAGATAACAAATTGAAAACTTCAAGAATTCTCCTCTTTCTAATAAACCTCTTAAATGGGACAAACTAGCTGTTAATAGGGTAATTAAAAGAGAATTTCACAGATGGCCATAGAAGCTGTGTCTGCTCCATCCCTGGCAGTGTTCAAGTCCAGGTTAGATGGGGCTTTGAGCAACCTGGTCTAGTGGAAGGTGTCCCTGCCTGTGGAACTAGATAATCTCTAAGGTCTCTTCCAAGCCAAACCATTCTTTGATTCTATGAAAACTACACGGTGACTAATGCTCTCCCAGTCCAGTGATCTGATAGTCCATAAATGCATGCTACTTGCTCTTTTAACCATGCTAGAATTCGGAAGTAAAAATAAAATGCCCTTTCAAAAGTTATGTAAAAAATTGCAGTTAAATGCTGCTTTGAACTATAAATATCACTGACTGTAGGCAAGGGAACATCTCCCTTAACTGAAATGCATTTCTTCCCTACTCAATAAGGCAATGTGCTGAAGATTTTAGCAACAGGAACCTGCAAGCGCATCATTAGGTGATCAGGTTTCCATGAATGCTCAGTTCCGTCAGCCTCCCAGAAATCCCATGGGAAGCTCATCAGTGGTTAGCAGCTCTGCAATCCTGGACACCTCTTTGCATGTTCAGATGTAGACTAAGGAGTTTAAGATTAGGTTCTGTTTTTTCATAGCAAAGTAAACAAAAATGAAATGTCTTGATCTTTCTATCTAAAATAATCAGCATACTTAATGAAAAGTGACAGATCCCAGTTGTGCTGATGCAATCAAATAGCAAGATTAACTGCTAGTTCATTGTTTTTTGTAACTGCATTGCCACTGCCCCACAGCAATACAGCTGTATGCTGGCTCATCCCTGCCCTCTCCAAATGAGGGGGTTTCTGAATGGAAGACACTGTGAAGATCTGATCAGTTGCTGATAATCTGATATCTGAAAAGCAGCCTTTACCATATGCTTGTTGAATAGATAGGGTAGGATACATTTAACTTTCACTCACATTTCCAAAAGTTCTTAAGGGTTTAGTGCCTCCACGGAGGCCCATGAAGTGCAGAACAAAGCTTTGCTATAAAAACTTTAAACTTGGGCAGTGATCACGCAGTCTTTCAGCTATAACTTCTCTTAATATAGGTTTAGACATTTGTTTTCTACCACAACATATAGACTTAAATTAACTTTAAAACTTCTACAAGAGTATGTTTTCATAGGCACAGTATGTATGCTCCTATAAATAATGTGAATAATTTTTAAGTCTGAGATAAAGCTGGTCAAGATATCACTAACCATATGGGCTCTCCACTCACCAATAGCTATCCAAATGCATACAGATCAATCTTTTGTATTTTAAGATGTCAAGAAAAGAATGATGAAAAAGAATCAGGTCATATAACCTGGATGCTTCTAATGCTTTAACTAAAGCCCTCACAAGACTGTTCCAGAAACTCAACCAGCATCGAGTGTAAAATATACCCCAGTGCCATGCATCTATTCACTTTTACTGAAGTCTCCTATAGCATTATCATTGTAAAAATTAGCATACCTAAAAGGCAAAAGACATTTACACCGGCAAAACTTGGCCACAAATACTTCAGTGTTATTTATTAATTGCTGGTTTCTAGCTGCCATACTTCAGTATCAATTATTATTTGTTGCTCCTGCATAACCCAGCCCCGGACATTCTGTGCATTAAAGACTCTCAGTGAAATTAAACAAAATCCCTGTAATGAGATGAAACCCCACATTCTTGCCTTTATCACTCTATTTCATTTGACTTATAGTGTTGACTGTGATGGCATTTGAAAAGAACTTTCTAATTTTAGCCTTACAAATACTAATTATTATGTAGTCTTTAGCAGAGCTATATTGTAATTATAGAGCTATGCTGGCTTTCCTCATAAGACCTCCTTGAAAATCTCTCTTGCCTTGGAAAAATGCAAACAAAGCAAGCTGTGGATAAAGTTCTGCTGAAGTTGGTTCCCTTTAAGTATGTTAAGCCAGGAGGCAGCCCAAGCAAGAAATCCTGAGGCTATGGCTACTCTTATGTGACGTATGGAAAAAACCTCCCCCTGAGTTTTAAACCTTATTTTAACTGACTCCTCCGTGGCTGTAGATTCACAGATGGCGCAGAGAGGAGCCACTTCTTTTGAAGAGGCAGTAATTAATTCAGAGTCGGGTAAGAAATGTCACCATTTTGTAAGCAAGAAGTCTACCAGAACTTCATTCAGAAACAAATAAAAAATGTTTCTCGTAAAATTAGTTTAAACCCCGGCTTCAGAATATACCATGCATATCAATTATATGCAGAATCTATACTTGAGTTGTAGCCAGTCCACCATTTCTTTTCTGTCCTTTTTCAATGATACCACCTTACAATGCAAAAGACCAGAAAACAGTATGCAGTAACACTATTCCACAACAAGTCATCTCAGCTACACTCGAGTTAATCAGAACTGAGCTATGAATTTAAAATGTGTTTTTCATTATTTCCTCATCTGAGATGGATTCTCAATAAGACACAGATCTGACTGAATCTTGTTAGCTTGACATCTCAGGAAAACACTGCTTACAAAGCAAGCTGAAATGCTTTACTGGGACAAATCCTGCCCAGTGCAGCTACTAGCACATAGAGGCTCTCTACTGTATCCTCTGCTCAGAGAAAACAGAACTTTCTCTCATTATCAGCCAAGAAACAGCACAGTGAATAGTAATCAGCTGATTTTCAAGCACAAACTAAATCCTACCTTCTCTGAGCTAGCCAGTCAGCAAGCCCTGCTGCCTGTGCACTGCTCGATGTGAAAATTGGCTTTCACAGAATGAAATTTTCAAAGTGCTTTCAAGTCCCATTAGCTTTCAACAAGGCTTAGATTACTAAGTGACGGAGGTGCATATAGAAATTTTATCTACAGCTCCCATGAGATTGACCCGTGCTTTGGCTGGCTTCCTATACCACCTCCTCCTGTATTTAGAAAAGTCAGCAGAAGGCATTTCACAGGATGAAGCAAAGGAGGAGACTGACCTCTAAATTCTCCATCTCTTTCCAAATGTAAAATAAGAACATTTGGCCTCTAATATTCCATTTAAAATGTATGGTAGTGATGAGCTACAGTCCTATTGTTTTATGAAATATACACAAGCGTCTCACAGCCAGCTAAAAAGACACCAAACCCTCCCTTCTAAATTCCCAGTTTAATATAGAGATGCTTAAAAATGGTATCATTTGAGCAATGAGAAAACTGATTATTCCAACGACTTTTTTCTCTGAAATTGTTCATTTCACAAAACTAGATAATCAGTTTGAAAACACTTATTTTATAAGTGTGTGTATACACATACACATCAACTATTGGCTAGAGCTGGATCATTTCTCTTGCTGGCATTTTCTCTGATCCTATTCTTTGGTAATTCTGTGGGTAGCCAGAAAGTTTCATAGGGATGTGGTATTTGTTCTCTGGAATATCATACAGCATTTTCTTTTCTTTATTGATACAGATCTAGCTAGGCTGGAACAGTGCACATCTTCATGCATTATTTTGTCTGCATTATGGTATCATCTAGAAATCCAAGCCTGAGACTGAAGCTCCACTGTTGTGGGAACTGTATTACATATTAAATACCCATAAATACACAAAAGTTGTTCATGCCCCTAATCCAAACATACCTTGAGAGGCAACAGGAAGCAAGGTAGGGTCTGGATGAAATGAACAGGCCTGGCATAATACAGAGCATCCACAATATGCCAGTTCCCTAGTAATTTCTGAATAAT